>PVKC010005121.1:0-34009 GCA_004027635.1 Crocidura indochinensis | reverse complement strand
TGTTTAGAAGAGTGATTTCTTCCTGTTCTACATACCCCTTGATTAGTATATAATGTCTGTCTTTGTCCCTTACAACCTTCCTGAGTATAAAGTTTGCATTATCCGATATTAGTATGGCCACTCCAGCTTTTTTTATGGGTGTTGTTTGCTTGGATAATTTTCCTCCAGCCTTTTACTTTGAGTCTGTTTGTTCTGACTATTCAGGTGCGTTTCTTGTAGACAGCAAAAAGTTGGATTGAATTTTTTGATCCATTTAGCTACTCTGTGTCTCTTAACTGGTGCATTTAGTCCATTGACATTGAGAGAGAGAATTGTCCTAGGATTTGATGCCATCTTCATATCGAAATTTGGTGTGTCTTTTGATTAGTCTTGTCTTAAATTAGGTCTTTCAGTTTTTCTCCTAAGCGTGGGTTTGAGTCTGTAAAGTTTCTGAGCTGTTTTTTGTCTGTGAAGCCATGTATTTTTCCGTCAAACTGGAAAGTGAGTTTTGCTGGGTACAGTATTCTAGGTGCGGCATTCATTTCATTCAGTCTTGTCACAATATCCCACCACTGTTTTCTGGCCTTGAGTGTTTCTAGTGACAGGTCTGCTGTAACTCTCAAGGATGTTCCCTTGAATGTAATTTCCTTTTTTGATCTTGCTGTTCACAGAATTATGTCTCTATCTGTGGGATTTATCATTGTGACTAGGATGTGTCTTGGGGTATCTTTTCTGTGGTTTCTTTTGGTTGGTACTCTTCGGGCATGCAAGATTTGATCACATATATTCTTTAGTTCTGGAAATTTCTCTTGAATGATGTTCTTGACCATTGATTCTTCCTGGAAATTTTCTTCCTGTGTCTCTGGGACTCCAATGATCCTTAATTTGTTTCTGTTGATCTTATCATAAACTTCTATTTTCATCTGTTCCCATTCTTTGCCTATTTTTTCCATTGTCTGTTCGTTTGTTTTAAGTTTTTTTTTTCCAATCTCCCCCGCTGTATGGAGTTGTTATTTATCTCATCTTCCACAGCACCAATTCTATTCTCAGCTTCTTCTACCCTGGTGTTGAGATCATCCATTTTGCCATTCAATTCATTTACTGAGTTTTTCAGATCTGTTAGTTGACATGTTATTTCAGTTTGGAGTTTTGCGATTTGTGTCATCATATTTTCTTGGTTCTTATTAGTGTTCTGTTCAACTCGGTCCATGGTTTCTTTGAGTTCTTTAAGCATCTTCCATATTGTTTTTCTAAAGTCCTTATCTGAGAGATTGATTAGTTCGTTGGTCATTATCTGGTCATCAGAATTATCTTCTTCGTTCTCTATGTCTGACGGTGGCCTGCGTTGTTTCCCCATTGTCACACTGGTATTATGTGTTTTTCTACGTGTTGCGGTGGTATTCATTGGGTAGATGATGTGCGCAGCCAGACACCTCTGGTTCTAGCCTTTCCGGGTGTGTCGATTAGCCTACATGGGAGTGGAGTCCTCCGTGGATGAGGCCTCTCAAAGGATCAAATCTTGGGCCTAGGCATACAGCAGAGATGACAACCCAGAGAGAAATGCTGGGCTTCTGTGATCCAGCATAGTCCTTAGTGTGTTTTTTTTCTCTTCTTGTTGCATTATGTGCTTTCCTTAGAAAGAGTGCACGGCCGTGCTCTTCTGTAGCCTATTATTAGTCCACTCCCATGAGGTCCGGATGACAGCAGAGGACAAAGAAACACAAAGGAAAGACAAGACTCACAGTTCTTAGGAGTCAGCCCTACTGAGCAGGCGTATATGCGGAGAAATTCCCAGCCTGACGTCACAATCAGGGGAAAAAATATGGAACGCTTCACGAATTTGCATGTCATCCTTGCCCAGGGGCCATGCTAATCTTCTCTGTATGTTCCAATTTTAGTACATGTGCTGCCAAAGCGAGCACCCACCACTATCTTCTGGCCTTGAAGTTTTCTTGTGTCATGCCTGAAGTAAATCTTAAGGATGTCCCTTTGAATGTAATTTTCTTTTTGATATTGCTGCTTTTAGTATTCTATCTCTATCTGTGGGATTTGTGATTGTGACTAGGATGTGTGTTGGGGTGCTTTTCTTCATGTCTCTTTTAGCTGGTACTCTTTAGGCATGCAGGACTTGATTACATGCAGTCTTTAGCTCTGGGATATTGCTAGATTATATGGAAACTCAGTTTATAGTGTTTTGAGGAATATACATATTTCTATCCAGAAAGGCTAAACTAGATATCATTCCCACCAGCACTACTTCTCTTATCTGTTCCATCAATATAAGTACAATTACAAAGGTTTCTATTTTGGTCTGGATTTTTTTCTGCTTTGACTCATGCTGTGTAAATGACAAATTCTTAAAATTCCATTTATTTAAAAACTAACTGCATAGGTTTAAAAATGCCACATATAATATAGCATGCATACATTATTGATTATGAGTACATGCAGTACAATAGACTATCTTTTCATACCTTTATTAACCAGAAAGACCAAATGTTATTTCATTGATAATTTGGCAAAAAGTTAAATTTTTAAAAAATTTGCCCAGATTTTCTGTTTTTTGTTTACAGAAAATGAGATGAGTTTAAACACAATAATTTTTACTAATTTCAATTTTTATCAAAAGTTAGGAAAAGTTCTAAGATTGTTGTTCATCTTTGCTGTTCACTCTATATTAACTATAGAACACATTTAAAATTTCTCTTTACTGCAAAGTATTCATGGAAGGCCATTCATTATAATTAGTATGAACAGCTATTAAAAATTATAAGTGTGCATATTTTAGAATAATAGATAGGTTTGTTTGAAAAATGCCATTTCCCAAGTCAATTGGCATGAAACAGAAACTATCTGCTGTGCAGCTAGAAACCAAAATCAGATAATGATTTGGTGATTTTATTTAACAAATTCTATACACCAGAATCCCAACTTCCTCTTCAATGTGTATGGACAATGCAAACTTGTGCTAAACCCAGCTTATCTCTTTGAGACACACAAGTTGATCTCTATGCACATCGTAAAACAGGGAGGAGCATTTGCTTAGCTTGACTCACATTCCTCACCCTCATGATAAACTATAACAGAGCAGATCACTCTCTTTGAGGTTCGCAGTATTTTTCTTGGTTCACAGGACTCTGTAAAGAGAAAACAAATGTTGCACAGGTGTCTTATGCCACACCAAGCCAACTTCTTTTTATACTGAGCTTTGTACTTTTTCACTTGAAAGCAGCATTTATTTCCAATGGTATTCCATAGGTCTGGGTTGTCTTGTAGCTTCAAACTGTGAACAGGACTTTGGTGTCAACTTCTTCCAGCTAAAACTCTAATCTTCGTGCATCTTCAAATTGACATGTGCTACCACCTTGATATGCTGCTGGCAAGTTTTCTGAATTATTTGCAAAAGGCACTTACATTAGAAACACTTAAATTTCTGCAATTTGGTATAATGTACCAAATGAGGCTAAATATGTCTATTATTATTATTTTGGTTTGGGGGTCACATCTGCTGGTCCTGCAAAGAAGTATTTTACCTATTGCTCTATTTCTCCACTCCAATCCTACAGTTCAGGGAATCAAACCTGGGGAGATGTTTAGATAAGGAATCAGCTCAATTGTTGAACCATTCCCCCATAGCCCCCTGGTAAGTTTTTTATTTAGAGAAGTTTAGCATAATGAGACCATAAAAACTTTCTTAAAAGGTAACTGTACATTGTAGAATTTAGAAATTTTCAAGATTTATTAATTTTGAGAAAGTAATTTCACATTATGATTAATTATAATGCGGCCAACAAAGCTGTCAAATCTATGAAAGTTGACTGTTGCTTCATAAAAAACTAACCAAAATTTTTTTATTATTTTAATCAACTTTTCCATGGAATAATCCAAATTAATGCATTAATTAAGGAATTCTAAAAACTTGTCAACAAGAAAAAGTTACCAGTCCAACTTTATATGTTTTGAGTTTTAATTAGTAATTAATTATGGAAATAGAAGAGATTTATAATAGAATAACCATTGTGATTTCCTTCATAGTTGGATTTCAGACATACAATCAATCAAGGCTAATCACACCACCAGTGCCCATCTCCCTCCAGCAATGTTCCCCAAGTACATCCCATACCACCCCAAATATCCCTAGTCTGCTTGTATAACAGGTCAATTTTAAGTTTAGATTGTTAAAGTTTGTGTCTCATGATTCCACTCTTGTTGCCTTTGGCTTAGATATTTAGTTCTGTCCTTTTTAAATCCTACTAATGCACCCGAGACTACTTGTCCTCAGGCCCTGCCCTCTTATATTTGTGTTTCTCCTCATCACTCAGTTTCTTTCCTTCTCATCACTGTACTCTGGGGTCACGGGTGTTTGAGACAACTCCCATTTAGACCATTGTGTTTATTTATGCAGTTATTCCAAATTCAACATGTAAATATTATTCTGTATTTATTCTTCCTCTTCTGGCTTACTTTATTTAACATAATATTATCCAGTTCCATCCATGTTGTTGCAAATTGTATAATTGCATAATTCCTTACATCTATATGTTATTACACTATGTATATGTACCACATCTTCATGAGTCACTCATCTGCTGGACAACTAGGTTGAGTCCAAGTCTTTGCTATTACACTGAGTGCTGCAATGAATAATGGCATGAAACCATCCTTTGAAATGAATGTTTTTCTGTCCCGAGGATAGATACCTAAAAAAGAGATTGCTGGTCATATGACAGCTTAATTTTATTTTACTAAGAATCCCCCATACTGTTCTCTATAGGGGTTAGACCAGGCAGCATTCCCATCAGTGTATGAGAACTCTTTCTCATGACATTCCTGCCAACATAAATTACTATTTTTTTTGATACGTGCCATCCTTACTGGGGTAAGATGATACTTTATTGTTGTCTTTTTTTTTGAAATTTTTTTATTTTAATCATAGTGGATTACATGTCATTCACAGTAATATTCCAGTTACATATAAACATTGAATCAGGGAAATTCCCATCACCAAGTTGTCCTCCCTCCACCTCTGTTCTCATTCTGCCTCCCATATCCTCCACCCTCTCCCCAGGGTCTTCTAGATTGAGTGACTCCCTCTGTTTCTGATTTATTACTTAGTGATCTTATATCTAATTGGACTTGGTGTCTCCATTGCCTATCTCTCTGATTGGGAGGCAGGATTAGATAGTTCAAGTTTTGTGGTTTTGTTTGGGGGAAGAATACCGTAATAGAATTGGGGTAAAAATTATGTATGCCTACAATGGGCAGAGTCCTTCTAGCAGCTCTCATCCTCAGTTTGAGAGAAGGGGAAAAGAAAAGGTGAAACACCACATTTTACAAAGCCATATCAAATAAGATATATAGTGAGCACTGCAGCGATAAAGATATACACCACATAGTTGCCATGGTCTTGAGATAAAAAACATGACAGAGTGCAAAAAATCAAAGAAAAAAGAAGAAAGAAAAAGTGCATATATAAGTAAAATAGTGGACTACTACTTATATATCTACACCAAAATAAGAAGGTCGACAAAAACTAGATAAGAGAAAAATAAAATAGTAATAAGATAAATAAATTAAAAAAGATTATTTTGAGCTTCTTGTCTCTCTCTTTTGTGGTTTTTTTTTGGGGGGGTCCCACCCGGTAGTATTTAGGGGGATACTCCTGGCTCCATGCTCAGATACTGCTCCCGGCATGCCAGGGGACCAAGTAGGACCCTGGTATTCCAACCAATAACCTTCTGTGTGAAAGGCACATGCCCTGCCTCCATGTTATCTCTCCGTCCTCCCCCCCCTTTTATCCCCCTTCTGCATAGGCACATTAAAAATTGGGGTCATTCGAAAAGGGAATCTCCTTGGCCTAAGAAATACAGGGTTTCTTCCCCCTTGGAATATATCATCATGGGATTATCTATAGACTCCTTTCAAGTTCATTTGCTTTCTCCTTGATGTTTTTGTGTTGTATGGAAGACTTCTGCTCTGGTCTGTATAATAGTATCAGACCATTGTATCTAAAGGTGTTGTCTTGATTTGGATTTCCCTAACGATAAGTGATGATAAGTATTTTTTTCATGTGTCTGTTGGCCATCTGTTGGTCTTCCTCAGAGAAGTGTCTGTTCATTTACTCTACCCATTTTTGATGGGATTTTTATGTTTGTGGAGTTAACCTTTGTGAGTACTTAGCATATTCTAGATATTAAACCTTTATATGATGTGTTGAGTGCACATTTTTTCTTCCATTTATTTAGTTGTCTTTAAATTTTAGGCCATATTTCTTTTGCCATGCAGAAACTTTTTAGCTTTTATTCAGATTTGATGCTGTAGCTCTTGCCATTGACATCCTATCATTAAAGTTTTGGAGTGTATTGTCTATGATTTCCTCAATGAATTTTACATATCCTTAGTTAAAAATAATTCCACTTAGGGACTAGAACTGCCATGCCATGACATAAAACACCTCCAGATGTGTCTATTCACTTTCCTGGAGCAGTGAGCTGATATTTCCCCAAGAAATATTTTAGCCAGCAGGCCCATTGGTGGACATTAATTATACCCCCTATGTGGATTACTGGCAATATTTCTGAAATTCATGACATGATTGTGGCATTACAATTTCTTTCTTATTATCAGTCACATCCTCTTCCTTGCAAAACTACAGGCCAAAATTACAGGCCTCACTCAGTCAATGGCTCAGGGAAATCTTCCTCACCTAAAGTCCAGAGTTTCCCCTCTGGCCAAATTAATCTGCATTTCTAAAGCAAATTGCTCAGTTAAAATGCATACACCCTTTTCCTTATGTTACTTCCTGCCTTTTAGCCTGGGATTCTTTTCACCTGAATTGGCTAGTTTTGCATACACATATATATTACATCTAAATTATTATATTATTATTATATATGTAATTAATAAATTACATATATATATTACATCTAAATTACATATATATTACTCTTCCATATTGGTAAAAGGTGGGACTCTTAGAAGAAGGGACACAATGACAGCAGGCCATATGTCTCGTGTCTATTGAAGACAGGGGTCCCCATGCAATTTATTTTGTGTGGTTTCATTATTTCATATTTTATGTTTTGCCGCTCATGCAACACACTCTCCCTAAAGTGGATTCATTGAAATCCCACTGATGCTGTAGGACAGAAGCCGCCTACAGCACAGAACGGTGGCACAAGTGGTGAGACTTTCTGCCTTGCACATACTAGCCTAGGACAGACTGTGGTTTGATTCCCCCCACATCTTATATGAACACCCAACCAAGGAGCAATTCTGAGTGCATAGCCAGGAGTAACCCCGGAGTGTAACTGAGTGTGGCTGAACATAATAATAACAATAATACTAATAATAATGATAATAATAATAATAATAATTCCACTCAAATATAATGATTTTCTTTCATCATTAACTAAACTCACTAATTTCCTCAAGATAAAATTTCCAAAAGAAAATTTTCTAAATACAAATATTCAACAGTGACCTCAGACCAACCAAGGGGTTCTTCAACTTAAAAATATATTCTTGGTTCTATAAAGAGAGTACATTAAGGAAGGCATTTGCCTTGCACAAAGCCAATCCTGGTTAGATCCCCAGCACCAAACAGGGTCCCCAGAGGCCTTGCCAGGAGTGATTTCTGGGTAGAGAGGAGGGAGAAATAAGCCTAGATTAAAACATTGTTGGGTATAGACAAAAACAAACAAAAATGGTTCTCGTTAGTTAAATTTTTTTACTTAGAGAAAGACACATCTAAATTACACTGTTCTGCTTGTTTTCTCTATAAAATCAAAGTGATTCATTATCTTTCTAAAAAAAATCCTATGATTAAAAATGTGTGAATTTAAAAGTATTTGGGAATTGAATATAAGAATAAGAAAAATCCAGCAACAAACTATGTTCTTAAGCATTATGTAGACAGGGAGTATTAAATTTAAGGAACATCATCCTAAGGTGAACTGAATTCTATTTTCCCTCAAAGTTTTCTTAGATGATTATCTGTTTACCATACAATAAAACATTTTTTCACCATCTCCACATACTATGCTAAAGCAGAGAAATAAATTTATCTTTCTACATTTTACCCACATTGTTTGCCCATTTTTGGATGCACTGGCTCTCAACATAATTTTTATAAGAAGTCAGTACAGGGAGCCGGGAGGTGGCGCAAGAGGTAAGGTGCCTACTGCCTTGCCTAGGACGGACCACGGTTCGATCCCCCAGTTCCCATATGGTCCCCTGTGCCTGCCAGGAGCGACTTCTGAGCACATAGCCAGGAGTAACCCCTGAGCGTCACTGGGTGTGACTCAAAAACAAACAAACAAAAAAAAACAAAAAAAACAAGGTTTATACTATCCTTATTTTGTTTGATATTTAGAGCTTTATTTCCCCCTTCAAAAGGGAATATTTTCTTGCTACAATCTTCAAAAACTCAATCTCATTAAATATTTTCTCAATATGACTATAATTTGTAGAGAACATTGGATTTCCTTAGTATTGTCTTAATTTGAAGGAATCACTTAATTTTATCTAAAGCAAAACAGCTTTCTCTGAAAGGAGAATTGTTTGGAAATTTTAGTGTCTGTCCCTTCCTGCCAGCATTGCCTAGAATAGTTCTATTGTGTATCTCATGTTGCTCTGTGATATTTTGAGTCAGGTCCAGAAGCTAAAAAGAAGATCGCAAAAACAGATAATGGGATTTTCTAGTCTGAGTGACACAAAACAGATAATGAATGTGAGTTAAATCTGTCTATTTCCATCTAAGAAGATAAAAAATCAACATATGATAAAACATCATCGCAAAACTCACAAATAAAATATACTTGACTTTTTCCACTCACACACCAAATGTTAACAAAGTTCCTCCTATGAGGGTTCTGAATTTATTATCCCTCACTCTTTTTCTCCTCTGGAGGAAATAATAGAGGTGATCTTATTGCTTCCAGCAAGTTACTTTCAGATTATTTGTAGATATTTAGTCATCAGGAAAGCCACTAAGTGATTTCTCTAGAAAATAAAGAAATTTGAGGTAGTTAATGAAATTATTAATTAAGAAACTGAAAAATAATGACTTGCTAGACATGGCTTTACTTTGATAAACATTCTTACTTAAGACACAATGTAAGTGTTTGGCAATGCGCCTGTTTTTCTCTTGGTCTCTTTCCCTTTTGGAAAGGAGAGTCTTTCTGGGAAGACTCTGAATGTCCTGGGACTCCTAGCAATACTTGAGCAGTCAAGCAATACTTGAGCAGTCAAGCCAGATGGTTCCTTTTCTGGTGGTGGAGATGTGATGTTGCTTAGCTTTAGCAGTTCTGGAATCACTTGCACTATGCTCTGTGGCTGGTACTGGGAGGATCAAGAAGTACTGTGGATTGAATCCTGTCTTCTCACTCATGCAAGGTACTGCAGTCATGCCTAAGTAAACATCATCAAAGCTCATGGTTCTTCCATTTTTCACCTCTCTTAGTATTAATGCCTATTTTGTGATCTTAAATTTTTACTTCTAGTTCCAAATGATTTGTCTAAAGAGAAACTTCAAACCTTGAAACATTCTTTAGATAACATTTTCTATTTTCTAAAGTTTTTATGTCTTACAATTAATTTCTATTCTGTCAAGGATGTCTGCCTGATTTAATCATCTTTTCTCTTTTCTCCTGGCATATGCATTTTACTCTAACTCAGGTTTTCCAGCTGCACTTTAAGCATAATTTTTACCTTGCCATGTTATTATATTGCTACAATTTCAAATTATTTCTGCTTTCAAGACTGGGACTACAAAAGAAAATATGCGAAATCTCAATGCACATTCAATAACAAATTTAGAGTAGAAAATTGAACCAAAAAGCTTAAAAACATGTACACATTTTCCAAACCTTCCAAGTTTATGTATAAAATCATTCCCCTACTAACTTATGATAAAAGGATGCAGAAACTTAAAGGTGCATAAAAATTGCAAAAATATCACCGTGGTGAAAAAAATGACAAATAATTGGAAGCCAAAGACTAGAAATTTTCATTTTGATCAATTTGTTATGTTGAACGATTTGTCATTATCATCAATTTGTCCAATCAGTCAGTTTATTTTCAAGCAATTTACCTGTAGTTTAATAAAATTGTTCTATATTTTCTGGTATTGCCACTGAGATTTAAAACCCCCTCAGAGAAGAAACTATTCAGTCAATATTCATGAATCTTCCGAATCACCTTATCCCGAGTTCTGTTCCTTTCAGGGAATTTAATAACCATGTGTGCAGAAAATTCTAACAATATAGAATTGTTATAATTAGTATTTAGAATAATATAATAATTGAGAACTTTGTGTAATAAAATCTAATAACTTGATCAGGGTCTTTAATTTTGATCACCATTTAAGTTTACAAAGAATGTCATGCAAAGCCTCAAAAGTGGAGCTGAAGAAAAGAAAGTACAGCAAATAAAGCACTTGCCTTGCATGAATCCAACTGGGTTCTATGTCCAAAATTCCCTTTGCCCTCAAAGCACCATCAAGAGACTCCTGAGTGCAGAGCCACGAGTATAAGACCTTGATCTCAGCCAGGTATGGTGCTACTCTCCCTAAACCAACCAAACAAGCAAAACTCTCAAATTAAAAATAAAGCTTTGAGGGGCCCGGGAGATAGCATGGAGGTAAGGCGTTTGCCTTTCATGCAAAAAGGTCATCGGTTCGAATCCCGGTGCCCCATATGGTCCCCCGTGCCAGCCAGGAGCAATTTCTGAGCATGGAGCCAGGAGTAACCCCTGAGCACTGCCGGGTGTGACCCAAAAACCACAAAAAAAAAATAAATAAATAAAATAAATAAAGCTTTGTAAAATTTAAAATTAAGTTATACCAGTGAGCCAGTATAAAAAAGATGCAGGGATGTACATTCAATGACCTAGACTAGAAAATAGAATTTGCATGCAGGTGGCCGGAGTGCCCCCTCCCCCCGCCACCACACACACATATACTCCTAGCTCAGCTAGGAGCAATCCCACAGCACAGAGCCAAGAGTGGATGAAAACAAATTAACAAAATGTATGCAGAAAATCTGGTTAGCACGAGCCTGCATTTTCATGACACAAATCAATGAAAAATGATATCTATATTTATATCTATATTTTACAACAAATGCCTGAATAAGTTATATTGAAGTAAAGTAAAGGTTCTTGATTTTTGTACTACAGCCTCCCCCCTGGAGATCTATCTCCTTTAAGCAAAGTACTCCCCAACTGCAACTAAGCACTATTAGCTCCCTGGAGTATTACAGTAATCCCACTCAGAGAGATGCATGGTATCACCGACTTTGGGAAACAGTAGAGAAACAATAAAGTATAAACCCTAATTTTTTTATCTTTCACATTATTTAGAAATTTAATCATTTAAATACAAGGGTTGTGTGACTAGAAAGTAATATGCTAATTCAGCATTAGCTAACAAGTCTAAGGCTAGATCTAGAGGAAAGCATCAGTGGGTAGTGAGAACTGGAGGGAGGCAATTCAAGCAGAGAAGCATAAATGGGACAGAGATAAACTAAGATAACTTAGCACAAGTGTACTTGACTGATAAGAGTCAAGTTGAGTTATTCATGCCATGGAGACAGAGAATGCAAAGCAAAAGACTTCTTCAGTTCTCTCCAAGTGAAAACTGAATGCAAGTTAAACACTCAAGGAAGAATTTAAGACTATTATAAAAGGGTGGTGAGAGAGAGAGAGAGAGAGAGAGAGAGAGAGAGAGATTGAATTGAAGTCTATTGAAGAGAAGTGAAAAAGGATCTTAAATGATCAGTGTGCCAGTCTCACCCCATAAACACACACACATACATACAAACACACACATACAGACAAAAACAAAGTTATTTTTCTGTACTTTCAGTACAATCTGGAACATAGAATCCTATCTTCCTTCATAAATGTACTTTCAAAGTTGCTGAGAGAAACTTTACTGGACTATAAAAACTGTGGCAAATACTATTTTTCAAAGGTGCACCCAAACAAAGTACAAATAGGGTTAGAGTTTTGACTTAGGACATGAAGCACATGATGTTTGGCTGAGGACCTGGGTTTGATCCCTAGTATTTTGGGATACCTTCAGATTCCTCTTCATCCAGTAAAGTCCAGGTGACTTATAAACTGGTATGACCTTCACTGCTGAGTCTGACTTCCCAACAACAATAAAATGTACAAAGATTTTATTCTTTCTATTTTTTGATTTTTTGTTTTTTGTTTTTTTTTGGGGGGGTCATACCTCACACCCATTGGCACTCAGGGGTTACTCCTGACTCTGTGCTCAAAAATCACTACTGGCAGGCATGGGGGACCATATGGCATGCAGGGATTTGATCCACCATCTGTCCTGGATCATTTGCTTGCAAGACAAATGCCCTTCTGCTCTGATATAGAGATGAGTTTTCTAAGGCAATTGATCTAAGAAAACAACCTAAGAGATTATGATTAAGAATTTCTTCTGGTAGTCGAGGGAAATGTTAAGGCTACTTTGCTTGTCTTCTTTTCTTTTCCTTCTTTTGGAAGGGGTTTTGAGCTACACCTGTCAGTGTTCAGGGGTTACTCCTAACTCTGCACTCATGAATTACTCCTGGCAGGTTCGGGGGACCATGCCGAGAAATCAAACCTGGGTTGACCACAGGCAAGGCAAGCAACCTGCCCACTGTGCTATGACTCTGGCCCTTTGCTTGTCTTTTTTAATGCCCACTTCATCAATTGCAGTTCATGCTTTCAAAAGAAGAATGTACTCATGCCTTTCACCACTTAAGGCATCTTGATAAGAACAGTACCATAAATAAGTCCCAAAATTATATTATAAAATAAAACACTATGGGAGTCCAATAGCCAGAGAGACAAGGTGAGGTAGACTCCAAAGCACAAATTTCCAAAGAAAAGAATTGCTTGGAATCGGTCAAACCGATATCCAAATAACTCAATACTATAGAACACTAAGAGTTATTAAAAATTAAGACATGCTGGAGTCAAAGTAACCTTAACAAAATCAAGCAATAAGGAAGTTCTTTCAGGAAAGTACATTTTTCTTAAGAACCATCTTATTTGAACTGTATTTATTTGAATTTAAAACTTTCTAGCTTACAATGTAGAAGCACATAGGCCAAAAAAATTCCAATGAGAGAAGATAAAAAACAGAAGGCCGAAGACTATGGTTCTGAGTTGGGAATACAGGTAAGAGAACTGCAATAATATATAAGTAACAATAAAAATCTTCAGTAAAAAAAGAAAAAAGCAAGGGCACATATAATACAGGCTTACTTATCTTTCAGGTAGATGGATGGAAAATTGCATATGTTTCAGTCATAACATAGAAAAGTTCTGTGCCTAATGGATGAAAATAAGCTTTCAAATTCTAGAAGTAAGAGAGAGTGAATCAAAGGGAATAAAAGAAAAGAAATCTGATTTCAAGACATCACTCCTACTGCAAGGTAGCATAGTATATATACCAGGGAATCAGAACACAGTTCGACGCATCTAAAAGCAAATACTTCCCTTTGAATCCCTGTTATTCTAGTGATGTTCATTTTCAGAAATAACCAGATGAAAATGGAGCAGACATTGAGATCACAGAAGAAGGCAGGAAATCAAAGGCCATTATATGAAGAGGATAATCAGTACAGTGATTTCTTCAGAAGCTTTGGAAAAATGAGAGGTAGTTGCCTCGTGTTTGGTGCTCACTGTAATAAGAGAGCTGTAGGGAGCAGTAGCTCCACATGTGGTGCTCAAGGAGTAGGGGCGGGGTGAGGGTGAGAATGAAGAAAAGAGGAAGAGAGAAAATTGCATCGAAGAATAGGAGCCAATCTTCCAGGTCTCTTGTGTTTCTGCAGATATTATGACCAGATCACCTTTGTTCTGTCCTTTTAAGGTTGTGGAGCAAACAGCTTTGGAAAACAGATAACTAAGGGCAGGTTTGTTATAAAAACTAAAAGGCATACTTTCTGCCTATTTAACATGCTTTTTCTTCCCTATGTTCAAGATATCTCTGTTGGGCTGCAGCTACTATAGATCTGTGGCTCTTGACCCTCTCGTTTTAGCCTGCAGGAAGTAGAATGGGGATAGCTGACACAAGAAAAATGCTCTCTGACTACCATTAAGTTAGCCTGTTTAAAAAAAAAATAAGAAGAGAGAATATTATCTGAGCAGAAAAAGGAATTAAAGCAGAATTGATGGAAAGAGTGATGAACAGAAAGTGCAACTGTGACAAAGACAAACACAAACAGCATCTGTCCCTCAAAAATTGATTAGGGGTGCAAGATATACAATTGAGGACAAAAGAGAACAAGAAGCTACTATAAGGAAAACCCAGATGAGAGGAGGTGATGGAGACAAAAGTTTCCCAATTTTCCTTTCATTGGGGAAAGGAGAGGAAAGAAAACACTGGATTCAATTTTAAACATGGAGATAGAATGGGCAGTGGCTTTGAGGAGAGGAAATACATCTTCTAGAGAGAGGGGAGGGTGTTTAGTATGTTGTTTCTAAATGGCACAGTAGTATCTACCTGAAAAGAACAAAAAAAAGAAGTAACCGTAAAAGCAATAGAGACACTGAGTAGAAAAAAAAAATAAATGCATTAATAGGCTTGAATATGAAACCAGGAGACATTCTTGTTTTGTTGAGAAAAAAAAAAAAAAAAGTATCCTGTGAAACCGAGAGGGATTAGCAGGCCTGGGCCTGGAAAATGAGGGATTTAATAGAAAGCCACTGCCTGCAGCTCTGAGTCAGCAGCAGTGCTTTGCAAAAAGGCAAGTGAGAGATGCTCAAGGAAGGAGATGAAGGGAGCTGTAAGAAGGCACAGAACTGTAATGAGTAAGAAGTGGGGCAAAGACTTCATATTCCAAGTTAGGCCTCTTAGCAAGGCCTAACAAACACTCAGATCCAACAAACCTGTGGCTTTTTATCCCTGAGGGCTCAGAAGCCTCCAAGAGAAATAAAGTGACATTAACTCTAGGATCTTGGTTTCCCCTCAGATTAAAAATACAAATATCTTTCAGTTTAAATATTTGTGATTATAATCTTGCATCTACTTTATGGCAATGTGTAATTCTGTCTAAAAATTCTATAAATTTGGAGACGAGATAATAGTACAGGGGTTAAGGACACGTAGACAACTGAGACCAGTTTGACCCACGACACCACAGTGTAGTTTCCCAAGCACTCCAGGGCACAGAGCCAGAAATAGACTTTGAACAAGAGTGAGTATGACTCACTAACTCCTAAAATTTTCTTCAAATTGGCCAGGATATGCATTTAATTGATCCTGAATACTTGACAATGAATAATTACTATTTCCAGTGTATAGATATACACTGAAGTATTTCTACCAAATTGTATTCACAGAAGAAAACATCTAGTTTTTAATAGCTATTTAAGTATATATTTTACTCATTTCCCTACTCATCTTTTTAATAAAAATGCATATTTGGGTTAGAGAGATAGTATAAAGTCTTGGGGTTTACCATGCTTGCAGCTAGAAATTTGATCCCTGACAACACATATGGTTCCCTGAGCACACAACCAAGAGAAATCCCTGAGCACCAATGGAAAAAATAATATAATCATGTTCCCAAAATTCAATATTCAACAAGTGCAAGTAGATCTCAAATAAGTGATATAACAAAACTATTTATACTCATGAAAAATCAAAGATTTTCTGTACACTTCCACAATTAAAGATTAACTAGTACAGGAATGGTATATAAACAAAACATATTTTATATGAAAACAAATTAATGTTACAAGCAGTATTTACATTCCATTTAACAAAATAGATAATTTTCTTTATGAACAGATATTTTACTGAGTTTAGTTACTCTTAAGGATATTGGTTAAGGTTTTGTGCACCACATACAATAGTTGACAAATTTTCTTGTTAAATAAGATATTGACGCTTTTTAAAATAATTTTATTGTGACCAAAGTGAATTACAAATCTTTCACAGTAATATTTAAGGTACATAGTGACAATGAATCAGGATAATTACCCCCACCAGTGTTCTCTTTCCTGCACCGCTATTCCCAGCATGCATCCCATATCTCTCTCAATTGCTCCCATATTGCTAATGTAACTCGTACTCTCTTGTATAGCTTGTTATAGATTGGGTATTGATTCTGTTGTCAATGACTTTGGTTTTGATGTTTAAGTCTGATTACTTTTTATTTCCGCTCAATGTTCATACGAATTTTTGGTCCTGGTATTATCCATTATTCCCCCTCAATTTATGGGGTAGAACAAGATGATTGAAGCTATGTGGTTCTGTTGGGTAAGAAAACGAAAAGAAAAAGGAAAAATACTGGGAGGAGTCTGTCTAGATGTTATAAATATCAATTTAAAAGAAGAAAGGGAAAAAAGAATAAAACAAAAAAACAAAAAAACAACAACAACAAAAATCAACAACTACAAAAGAGCACAACAACAACAAAAACCACGAGAATGAAGAAAAGAAAAAGAAAGAAAAAAAGGAGGACTGGTGTAGCAAGGTTTTGGGCTTCTTTTTTTTTCTTCAAAAGCACAGTAAGTATTGGGGATATTAGAAAGGGAATTCCCTTGGCCTAAGAGATAGAGGGTTTCCTCCGCCCTTGAAATATACTGTTATGGGAACAACTATAGACTACTTTACATGCTCATTTTAACACCCCAAGGTCTTTTTATGGTGCCAGAAAACTTTCCACTCTGTTGTGGATGATAAAATTTGGTCTTTGTTACTAGAGATAATGGTATTTACACAGTTCATAGATTAAGACAAGGATGGACTCTTTATTTATAGTTTTAGAAGTTCTGACTTTTTTTTTGGGGGGGGGTCACACCTGGCAGTGCTCAGGGGTTACTCCTGGCTCCGTGCTCAGAAATTGCTCCTGGCAGGCACGGGGGACCATATGGGGCACCGGGATTCGAACCGATGACCTTTTGCATGGAAGGAAAATGCCTTTACCTCCATGCTATCTGTTCTGTTCCATCAGTCTTGTTGTAATCAGTCTTTTGTAATTAGTGGTCTTATTTTTTGCACAAATCATAGGAAAAAGCCTAGGATAGAGTCTTTCAATATGGTTCCAGAAGTACTTCACAGTCACAGTTGTCAAAGTCAGACCTCTGGAATTAGGGTCTTTCTTATTGGTCCCAGGATAAGTTCTGATAAGTCATGGTTGTCAAAGTCAGTCTTTTGTAATTAGTGATGGTGGTTTTTGCACAGATCAAGGGATGATGTATCTTCTGATTTCATCTTAAAGTTAGGTAATTAGATAGGGCAACTTGCTCTTAGATCAAGTTATTGCAGTTTCCTTACTGTCAGGATGTCATATCAAAAATAACACAAGTTGATGCCAGAGCAGTATTAGCAATTTCCCAGGGGGAGTTTGGTTCCTGATGCTGTTGCAGAGAACTGTGATGGTTCTATATCAGGAATCTAGGGTTCAAGATTGGACAATTGGACATTTGCTGTCTGATCACATGGATTCTAAATTGAGTCCACATGACATATGTTCAGGGTAGGAGGTTCCCCTGTAATATAAAATGTATGGGTTCTTATCCCTAGTAGATAAAAGCTTGTTTCTATACATAAAATTTTCCCTATTTTTAGTATGTCTTTGCAAAGGTGAATGGTGCCATATTATATTGCTGGTGCTTTGGGAGGTAAGCATGATAGTCTCTACATTCTCTGTGCCCTGGTTTCGACCTGAGCTTTTATCCCAGACAAGACTTTTTCTTGTAGGTTTTCATACTAAGCAGAACCAAAACAGGTGAAGTTAAAGAAAAAAAATACATAAGAAATAAATAAAAATAAATTTAAACAAGTAATTAAATAAAAAAGGTATGTAAGAGGCCACCTTACATTTGCGAATAAATAGATTAAGAGGTATTATAGAGTTATTAAACATATAAAGGAAATATAGGCTTCCTCATTAAGCATTTTGAGATATCCTTGTGGGGGATGAAATCCAGGGCAGATTTTCATTACACACCATGATCTTGTAGAGTTTGAGAAATGATTTTAAGCAGTAAGAGATCAGGTATAGTGTCCTTGAGCTGAGGGTTCTTCTGGAGCTAAATTGTTAGCATGCAACTGTCCACATTTGCAGGGAGAGGTGAGAAGAAGGCCACAAAGCATGAGTCAGCAGGAGTGTGGTTGTAGTTTGTTGCCAGGGCACAAGAAGTGGGGCTGAAAGAGTGTCCTTTCACTTTGGGAGCTGGATTGTGGTTTATTGGCGGGGAGGAAGTCAGTCTTGGTACCTAATGAGTTAAAAACTGAGGATAAAGGTGGTTAAATAAGGATGGATATCAAATAAGGATTGGGGAAGGGGGAAGAATATTTAACAGGGCCTATAACACTTTAGTCATGGATTATTTATATTTTAGGTTTGGCAATGAGAAAGATGTCCACTGTTTACAAATGCATGCTCACATAAAGACAGGCATTAGTCATCTATTCTTAAGTTGTTGTTGGAAGCCTGACCCTCATAGGATGGGTCTGAGCTCTTAAGAAATAATTGAATTAAGAAAAGATAAATAATTAGCTAAGATATAGATTAGGAGAGAAAGAAAGAGAAAACACAAGATAAGAACAAAGAGAAAAGAAAAATAAGTAAATACATTAAAAAATAAGTTTAAAAATTGAGCCAGCACATTGGAGTTTGAAGGTTTTCCAATTTCAAGGCTCATCATCACTGATGGAGGTAGACTTGGCTAAATAAAGGTTTCAGAGTTATACAGTGGCTGGAGCATTTTAGGATGAGCACAGTTTTCATGTCTAGAGTACTAAGCAATGTGGTAATGAGGACTATAATATGTGGCTACCCTATGTAATAATGTCCACCTTATGTATAGAGGTCCCTCTCCTAAAGAGAAATTGACAGTGTGGGCTTTCTTTAACATAAATTGAATTAATGATGATGATGATGAAGAAGAAGCAACAAAGAAGAGAAGAAACAAAGAAGAAGAAGAAGAAGAAGAAGAAGAAGAAGAAGAAGAAGAAGAAGAAGAAGAAGAAGAAGAAGAAGAAGAAGAAGAAGAAGAAAAAGAAGAAGAAGAAGAAATTAAATTAAAAAGTTATGTAAGATGCTACCTTACTTCTGCAAATAAACAGACAAGAGGTATTATTATAGAGTTATTAAACATCCCTCCAGGGGGGAGGTGCATGGGGAGGAGGGCAGGCAGACATCTAGCTTCTAGTTTCCTCTTTGATTTTGGAGACTAGCTCTTGCCAGGTATAGGGTTTGGGGAGGCCCCATACTGGAGCCCTTCTCCCTAGCCTAGGGAGTGCTGGGAGACTTGGCAGGTCCCCAGCCATCCTTGTCTTTTCCCCCCGACTCCAGGCCTTCCCTGGGTGCCAGATCAGATGGCCAGAAGTGGGTTCAGGTGGACTCTTAGTGGTCCTCAGGCTTCCCCCCTCCCATCTTACTCCAGGGGAGAGGTGCATGGGGAGGAGGGCGGGCATACATCTGGCTTCCGGTTTCCTCTTTGATTCTGGAGACCAGCTCTTGCCAAGTATAGGGTTTGGGGAGGCCCCATACCGGAGCCCTTCTCCCTAGACTGGGGAGAGCTGGGATTCTTGGCAGATCTCAACTCATCCCCCTTGTTTTCCCCTGAACTTCAGGCCTTCCCTGGGCGCTGGTCTAGAGGGACTCTACAGGGGTCAACAGGCTTTCCCCCTACCTCTCCCTACACTAACTGGAATGCACTTTGGGAGGAGGGTGGTTTATGTTGGGACAGTCACTGAAAATTTTTTCTCCTTTGTATTGTGACCTTGATACTGCCCTACACAGCTCATTTCTAAGATTTTACTGTCTCAGTCCCAACCGCTATTTCCCCCCACTTCCCATATAAGTGCCGTTCATGACATGAAGCTCACCACATAGAGTGATAAGTGCTTTAGAGAAATAACTACACTGAAAACTATCATAGCAATGTGAATGAATGAGGGAAAAAGAAAGCCTGTCTCAAGTACAGGTATGGGTGGGGTGGGGAGTAGATAAATCTGGAAAATTGTTGATGGGAATCCTGCACTGGTGAAGGGGGGTGTTCTTTACATGACTGTAATCATACAACTTCAATTATATTTGAAATCACGGTGTTTAAATAAAGATAAAGAAGAAAAGAAGAAGAACAAGAACAAGAAATGAAGAAGAAACAAAGAAGAAGGAGGAGGAGAAAGAGGAGGAGGAGGAAGAAGAGGAGGAAGAAGAAGAGGAGGAGGGATAGAAGGAAATAAGTAGGAAGAGAGAGAAGGAAATAGTAATCTTCAAAAATGTATTCAATAAGTGGAATCTGAAACATAAGTCTGTGGTGTATCATTGACTGTTTCAGTGGTCTGAATGACCATATGCTTTAGGTCCTAATAGAAGACATAAACAGAAGGAAATGGGCAAATTGGAGTATTTTAATGAGACATTGTCATAATGAGCACTATATATGATATCTAGTATAATTGAGCACTGAGGTATAAAATTAGAGTGTCAACCCTTTGTTTACAAGAACCAATGTGGACAAAGAAGCTGAAAGGTTATTTTATATCTGGTAAAATTAAAGCATTAAAACAAATTGTTAGTAACCACTGCAACTGGAGTCCCTGGATTACACTAGAACATTATTATAGGCCTTTGTAGTTAAAGGTTGATTGCATACTTGTTCACACTAAACTACTGTTTTTGTTGTTGCTTGTTTCTTTGTGGTATAATGGATAATCGAGGCTTTGTGTTGCCCCCTTCCACTTGATTTGAACACTTCTCCTAGTTATATGCTGACACATACAATGCTTGGATTTTCTACCTTTTTGACCCTTGAATTTGTTCATGGAGTATTATATGTATAAATATCTCTAAGAAGTGCTATCATATTGTATTTATTCTTCTTCTGGCTTACTTTATATAACATAATATTCTCTAGATCCATTCATGTTGCTGCAAAATCCATGATTGTATATTTTCTAACTGCAATGTTGTATTCCATTGTGTATAAGTACCACTTATTCATGATACACTCATCTGTTGTTGGGCATCAAGGTTGTTTCCAAACCTTGGCTACTGTGCTGAGTGCTGAGATAAATAGTGGAGTACATACATCCTTTGTGAGGAATGTTGTTCGATTGCTGAGTCATATGGCAGCTCAATTCTGAGTTTACGAAGGAACCTCCATACTGTATTTCATAGGAGTTGGACCAGGCATTATTACCAGCAGTATATGAGAGTTTTTTCTTACCACATCCCTGACAAAAGAATATCGTACTGTTATTTTTTTAAATACTTTTATTTAAACACGCTGATTACAAACATGATTATGATTGATTTTCAGTCATGTAAAGAACACCCCCCATCGCCAGTGCAATATTCCCATCCCCAATGTTCCAAATCTCCCTGCTCCTCACCCCACCCCAGCCTGTACTAGAAACAGGCTCTCTACTTACCTCATTCATTTTCATTGTTAAGATAGTTCTCAATGTAGTTATTTATCTAACTGCACTCATAACTCTTGGTGGTGAGCTTCATGAAGTGAGCTGGAACTTCCAGCCCTCTTCTGTTTTGTTTCTGAAAATTATCGCAAAACATCTTTCATTTTTCTTAAAACCCATATATGAGTGAGACTATTCTGTTTCACTCTCTCCCTCTGACTTACTTCACTCAGCATAGATTTCATATACATCCATGTATGGGAAAATTTCATGACTTCATCTCTCCTGATATCTACATAATATTCCATTGTGTATATGTACCAGTTTCTTTACCAATCCATCTGTTCAAGGGCATCTTGGTGGTTTTCAGACTCTTGATATGGTAAATAGTGCTGCGATGAATATAGGTGTAAGGAAGGGACTTTTGTATCGTAGTTTTGTGTTCCTAGGGTATATTCCTAGAAATGGTATAGCTGGATCGTATGGGAGCTCAATTTCCAGTTTTTGGATGAATCTCCATATCTCTTTCCATAAAGGTTGAACTAGAGGGCATTCTCACCAGCAGTGGATAAGAGTTCCTTCCTCTCCACATCCCCGCCAACACTGCTTGTTCTCATTCTTTGTGATGTGTGCCAATCTCTATACCTCATAGATATTTTGATTTGCATCTCTCTGATGTTTAGTGAGGTGGAGCATTTTTTTCATATGCCTTTTGGCCATTTGGATTTCTTTTTTGTCAAACTGTCCATTTTTCTCTCCATTTTTGACAGGATTAGATGTTTTTTTCTTGTAAAGTTCTGTCAGTGCCTTGTATATTTGGGATATTAGCTCCTTATCTGATGGGTATTGGGTGAATAATTTCTCCCACTCAGTGGGTGGCTCTTTGTTTTCTGGGCACTATTTCTGTTGAGGTGCAGAATCTTCTCTGCTTAATATATACTCATCTGTTAATCTCTGCTTCCACTTATTTAGAAAGTACAGTTTCCTCTTTGAAGATGCCATTAGTCTCAATGTCCTAGAGAGTTTTAGCTATATATTGTTCTATATACCTTATGGTATCAGGTCTGCTATCAAAGTCTCTAGTTCATTTGGTTTTTACCTTCATGCATGATGTTAGCTGGGGGTGTAAGTTAAATTTTTTGCAAGTGGATAGCCAGCTGTTCCAACACCATTTGTTGAAGAGGCTTTCCTTGATCCATTTAGGAAGTTTTGCTCCTTTGTCAAAAATTAAGGGGTTGTGTGTCTGGGGAACATTCCCTGAGTACTCAAGCCTGTTACACTGATCAGAAAATTTGCCTTCATTCCAAAACCATGGTGTTTTTATAACTATTGCTTTGTAATACAGTTTAAAGTTTGGAAAAGTAATGCCTCCCATATTCTTTTTTACCAAGGATTGCATTAGTTATTCGAGAGTGTTTATTGTTCCAAATGAATTTCAAAAGCGTTTGATCCACTTCTTTGTAGAATATCATGGATGTCTTTAGAGGGATCGCATTAAATCTGTACGATACTTTGGAAAATCTTGGCATTTAATGATGTTAATACTGCCAATTCATGAGCAGGGCATTTGTTTGCCTTTCTGTGTGTCCTCTCTTATTTCTTGGAACAGGTTTTTATAATTTTCCTTGAATAGGTCCTTCACATCTTTGGTCAAGTTGACTCCAAGATATTTGAGTTTGTGTGGCACTAAAGTGAATGGATTTTTTTCTTAATGTCCATTTCTTCCCTATCATTATTTATGTATAAAAAAACCATTGATTTCTTGTGTTAATTATTTACCCGTCCGCATTGCTATATGAACTATTATTTCTAGAAACTTTTGGTAGAGTCTTTAGGGTTTTTTAAGTAGAGTATCATGTCATCTGCAAACAGTGAGAGCTTGACTTCTTCCTTTCCTCTGTGTATGCCCTTGATATCTTTTTCTTGCCTAATCACAGTACTATGTTGAAGAGGACTGGTGAAAGCAGAGTCTATCTTAAACCAGAATTTAGAAGGAAGGCTTTTAGTTTTTCTCCATTGAGAATAATATTTTCCATTGGCTTCTGGTAGATGGCCTTGACTATATTGAGAAAGGTTCCTTTCATTCTCATCTTGCTGAGAGTTTTGATCAAGAATGAGTGTTGGACCTTATCAAATGCTTTCTTTGCATCTATTGATATGATCATGTGATTTTTATTTTTCCTGTTGTTGATGTTGTGTATTATGTTGATAGATATATGGATGTTAAACCATCCTTATATTCCTGGGATGAAATCTACTTGATTGTAGTGAATGATCTTCTTGATGAGGCATTAGATCTTGTTTGCCAGAGTTTTGTTGAGGATATTTGCATCTGTGTTCATCAGGAATGTTGGTCTGTAATTTTCTTTTTTTGGCAGCATCTCTCTCAGGTTTTGATATGAAGATGATGTTGGTTTCATAAAAGTTGTTTGGAAGTGTTGCTGTTTTTCAATTTCATCAAAGAGTCTGGCTAGAATTGGTAGTAGTTCCTATTGAAAGGTTTAAAAGAATTCATTATTAAATACATCTGGACCTGGTTTTTTTTGGGGGGGGCAGATATTTGATTACCATTGTAATTTCCTCAATAGTGATGAGGGTGTTTAGAAATGCTACATCCTCCTTACTCAATTGTGGAAGTTTATAAGAGTTCAAGAATTTATCATTTCTTTCAGGTTCTCATGTTTAGTGGCATAGAGTTTTTCAAAGTAGTCTCTGATTACCCTTTGAATTTCTGCAATATCTGTAGTGATCTCCCCTTTTCATTTCTAGTATGTTATTAAATTTCTCTTTCCTTTGTGAGTTTTGCCAATGGTCTTGTTTATTTTTTCAAAAAATCAACTTCTTTATCTTTCAGATTTTGGGGGGGGTTCACTTCATTGATCTCTTCTCTCAAATTTGTTATTTCCTCTGTTTCCCTATTTTTGGTTCCTTTTGCTGATCATTTTCTAATTTTATAAGCTGTGTCATTAAGCTATTCAGGTATGGCCCTTCTTGCCTGATGTGTGCTTGCAAAGCTATCAGTTTTTCTCTCAGAACTGCTTTTCCAGTACCCCATAGATTCTGGTAGTTTGTGTCTTCATTGTCATTTGTTTCTAGGAAAGTTTTGATTTTCTCTTTTATTTAATCTCATACCCAAGGGTTTTTCAGTAGCAGGATGCTTAATTTCCAGTTGTTCATGTTCTTCTTCTGTGTTCCTTTGGAGTTCACATGTAATTTCAGAGCCTTGTGATCAACAAAAGTAGCCTGCAAAATTTCTATCCTCTTGATTTTATGGAGGTATGCTTTGTGTGCCAGCATGTGGTCTATCCTAGAGAATGACCCATGTACATTGGAGAAGAATGCATATCCAGTTTTCTGGGGAAGGAGTGGCCTACACATATCTACTAGTCCTCTTTCTTTCAATTCTCTTCTCAGGGTTAGTATTTTTTTTTGGGGGGGGGTTCAGTCTGGTTGATCTATCAAGTGTTGTCAGGTCCATTTTGAGGTCTCCCACATTTTTGTGTTATTATTGATGTCTTCTTTGAAATTTGTCAATAATTGTATAAGATAATTTGATGGTCTCTTATTGGCTGCTTTTATGTTTAGTAGTGTGATTTCTTCCTGTTGCATAAATCCTTTGATTAGTATGAGGTGTCCATCTTTGTCCCTTACAACTTTTCTGACTCTAAAGTTGGTATCATCAGATATTAATATGGCCACCTCATCTTTTTTAAGGGTGTTGTTTGCTTGGATGATTTTCCTCCAGCCTTTGATTTTGAGTCTATGCTGCTCTGATTATTCAGAAGTGTTTCTTGAAGGAGGCAGAAAGTTGGGTTTATCTTTTTGATCCATTTAGCCACTTTGTGTCTCTTAATTTGTGCATTTAGTCCATTGACATTGAGGGAGATGATTGTCATAGGATTTAATGTCATCTTTGTGTATAAGTTTTGTGTGTTTGTTGGTCTCTCGTATCTTAAATAAGACCTTTCAGTTTTTCCTTTAAGGCTGGTTTTGCATCTGTGAGGTTTTTGAGTTGTTGTTTTGTCCTGTTATTTTTGATATGTGCTATTGTCACTGTTGTAAGGTGGTACCTCATTGTTGTCTTGATTTGGATTCCCCTAATGACGAGTGATGGTGAACATATTTTTATGTATCTATTGGTTATCTGTCAATGTTCCTTAGAAAAGTGTCTATTCATTTCTTCTCCCCATTTGTATATGACTTTATAAGGTTTTGTGGAGCAACCCTTTCTGAGTGAATTTCATATCATAGATATGAACTCTTTATCTGATGTGCTGAGTGCGAAAAAATTTTTCACATTATGTTAGCTGTCTTCTAGTTTTAACCATTGTTTCTTTTGCATACAGAAACCTTTTAATTTGATGTATTCCTATTTATTTAGGTTTGATGCTGTTACTCTTGTCATTGGCATTCCATCATCAAAGACTTTTTTGAGATATGTCCTGAAGAGTTCTGCCTATCTTCTCCTAAGTGAACTTTATAGATTTGGGTCTGATTTCAATGTCTTTAATTCGCTTTGAGATGATTTTTGTGTAGGGTGGATTTTTGTGATTTTTGTGTATGGATCAATCTTTAGTTTCTTACAGGTGGTTATCCAGTTGTTCCAAAACCATTTGATGAAGAGACTGTCTTAGTTCCATTTGAGGTTCTTGGCTTTTTTTCAAATATTAGTTGACCATATGTTTGGGAGTATAACTCTGAATATTCTAACCCACTAGTCTGAGACACTGTCTTTGTTAACTATGGTTTTTAATAAAAGGTAAAGAAATGTCACCCAGTTTTTCAGTGTGGATTTGGGTAACTGAGGTCTTTTGTGGTTTTATATGAAATTTATAATTGATTGTTTTAATTCTGTGAAAATGATGTCTGAATGAGAAAATGGCAAAACTTGGTCTAAGAGCAGGTTGTCTTACCTCACCTCCTAATGATAAAATAAAATTAGAAGACAGGTAATCCTTTGATTTATACAAAAGCCAAATTTGCTATCTACAGAACACTGTGACAATCATGACTAGGCAGAACTTATCCTGTAACCAATTAAAAAAAACTCTAGACTATGCCTTGGCCTATGATCTGTACAACAACCAAGATCTCTAATTCCCAAGATATGTCTGAGACAACTGCAACTGAGCAGATCTTCTGGAAACATAATGAAAGACTCTATCCTAGGCTTTGTCCTAGGATCAGGGCAAAAATTAAGATCACCAATTACAGAAAACTGATTAAAACAACAGTGATGGAACACAACTCCTAGAATCATAAAGGAAGACTCCTTTCTAGGTTCCATCCTTTGACCTGGGCAAATACCAAGATCTCTAGATAAAGAGGCATGATTTTATCATCCACGACAGAGCATAAAGTTTCCAGGCACCACAAAAGGACCTAGGGGAGATTAAAGAATATGTATGGGGTCTATAGTTATTCCCATGACAATATACTTCAAGGGAGGAGATACCCTGTATCTCTTAGGAAAAGGGAATTCCCTTTCTAATCTCCCCAATATTTACTTTGCATATGCAAAAAAGAAGAGAGAGAAGCACAAGTTCATTTTATTTTAGTTTTGTTATTGTTTTTTTTTTTGCTTTGTTTTGTTTTTATTTCAAGACCGTTATTATTGTGTGGTTGTTGTCTATATTCCTATGGTGCTTTTCGAGTTTTTTGTTTGAATTTTTTATTTTATTTATTTATTTTTGCATCAATGTTATATTTTTCTTCCTTTTTCTTTTTCTTTTCTTGAATTGATAGTTATAGCATCTAGAAAGATTCTTCCCATTTTTTCTTGTTTGATTTTTGCCCCATTTTATTTTTTTTCTTTCCTTCATACATAACCACATAATTTGAACCATCTTGTACCACATCACAAATGGAGGGGAAAATAATGGAGGTTACCAAGACCAAACAGTCATATGAACATTAAGTAGAAATAAAAAATGATTAGATTTAAATACCAAATCCAAAGACAACAACAACAGAATTGATACCCAATTTACAACATGCTAGACATGCATGGGGACATGATAGGGGACCACTTATACTAGCAGCCCAGGGAGTAAAAAAGGGGGATATGGAATGCATGCTGGGAACAGGGGTGGAGGGTGGACAACATTGGTGGTGGGAATGCCCCTGATTCAGAATCTCTATGTACCTAAAATATTACTGTGAAAGATTCATAATCCACTTTGGTCAAAATAAAAATGAAAAATGTCTAAATTTGAATAGGAATTGCTTTGAATCTATATAGTAATTTAAATAAGATAGTCAATTTGATTATGTTGCTTCTTTCTACCCAAGAGCATGGGATATACTTATTTTTTTAGGTCCTCTTCAATTTCTTTCTGAAGCATTTTAAAATTTTCATGGTACTGGTCTTTCACTTTTCTTGTCAGGTTAATTCCTCAGTGCTCGATATTTTTAGATACCATTTTAAATGGGATGGACTCCTTTATCACTTTCTCTTCTGCTTTGTTATTTGTATACAGGAATGCTACTGTCTTTTGTGTAATGATTTTGTAGCCAGCACTTTTCTGTACTGGCTTATTGTTTCTTGGAGTTCTTTAGTGGACTCCTTAGGATTTTCTATGTAAATGATCATAACATCTGCAAAAAGAGATAGGTTGACTTTCTTTTCCCTATTTGGATTCCTTGAATTTCCTTCTCTTGTCTGATTGCTATTGCTAGAACTTCTAAAGCTATGTGAATAAGAGTGGACAAAGTAGGCAGCCTTTTCTTAGTTCCTAAGGATAATGTTGGCTGTAGGCTTTTTATAGATAGCTGTAACTACCTTGAGGAAGATTCCTACCAACCCGATTTTGCTGAGTGCTTTCAGCATGAATTGGTGTTGGATTTTGTCAAATGTGTTCTCTGTATCAATTGATATAATCATGTGATTTTTGTCTGTCTTTTTGTTGATGTAATGTATGATCTTGATTTGCATATATTGAACCATTCTTGTATCCCTAGGATGAAACCCACTTGGTCATAGTGTATAATAGTTTTTATATATTGTTGGACTCAGTTTGCTAAGATTTTGTTGAGGATTTTTGCATCTATGATCACTAGTGAGATTGGTCTATAGTTTTCTTTCTTGGTGGTATTTCTTGGTAGTTTTCTTTCTTTGCCGTATTTGGGAATAAGTGTAATATTAACCACATAAAATGAGTTAAGTATGATACCTGTCTTTTTAAAGCTTTGGAAAAACCTGAGGATCGATGGTAGTAATTCTCAGAATGTTTATTAGAAATCACCTGTAAAAACCATTTGGTCCTGGACTTTTTGTTCTTGGGAAGTTTTCTTTTTTTTCTTTCTTTTTTTTTTTTTTGGCCACACCCGGTGATGCTCAGGGGTTACTCCTGGCTATTCGCTCAGAAGTCGCTCCTGGCAGGCACGGGGGACCATATGGGGAACCGCGGGATCAAACCGCCGTTCGTCCTAGTTTAGTGCAGGCACCTTATCTCCAGCGCCAACGCCCGGCCCCTCTTGGGAAGTTTTCTAATTAATATATCAATTTTCTTAGATGTGATTGGACTGTTTAGGCTTTTTACATCTCCTATAAAGTCTTGAGAGATGATATTTTTGCAGAAATCTGTCGATTTCCTTTTGGTTCTCTGACCTAACTGAGTACAGTTGTTCATAATAAGCCTTCTTGATGTCTCGGAATTCTTGGTGTTCTGCTGTAATAGCTTCCACTTCATTTGTGATCCTATTTATTTGGGTGTTTTCCTTTTTGTGTGAATCTTCCCTGTGGTTTGTCTTCTGTTTATTCTTTAAAAAAACAAACTGGTCTCATTGCCTTTTTTTGGTGTTGTTTTCTTTGTTTCTATGTTGTTTATTTCTGCTCTAGTTTTTATTATTTCTTGTCTTCTGGCTCTTTTGGGGTTTCTTTGTCCCTTAATTTGTCCCTTTAAACTATTGATTTTGTCATTTTCCTCTTTCATAAAATAGGCCTGTATTGCTATGAGTTTTCCCCTAATTACTGCTTTTGCTGTGTCCTGCAGATTTTTGAACAATTTGTCTCTTCATTATCATTCATCTCAAGGAATCTTTTTCTTTCTTCCTTGATTTTTCTCATTAATCCAACTGTTGTTGAGTAGCATGTTGTTTAATATCCAGGTGTTGGATTTTCTCCACAACTTCTTTTTAGAGTCAATCTTGACCTCTGTTCCATAGTGATTGGATCGAGTGATTCTATTAATCCTTATATTTGTGACTTTGTGCAAATTAGATTTATACCCTAAGGCATGGTCTATTCTAAAAAAGGTTCCAGGTGCACTTGAGAAGAGTGTATATTCTGCTTTCTTGGGGTAAAAGGCCCACTATTAGTCCATTAGTCCTATTTCTTCTAATTTCTTCTTTAGGCTCTTATGTCTTTGCTAGTTTTCTGCCTGGTGTGATAGTGGATTATTGAAATATCCTATTACATTTCCTTCCATATGTTTCTCTAGATTTGTGAGCAAATGTCTTATGTATTTTGCTGACTCTACTGTTGGTCCATAAATATTGATCAGAGTTAGTACTTCTTAGTCTAATGTTTCCCTGATCAGTAAGTAAGTGGTGACCCTCTTTGTCTCTGAGAACTTTCTTGAGGCTGAATTGACTTTGGTCTGATATAAGAATGGCTGTCCCAACTTTTTTTTTTGCTTTATTTCCATTGGCTTGAACAATTCATTTCTATCCTTTTATTCTAATCCTGTGTCTATCCTGTTCTTTTAGGTGTGTTTCTTGCAGACAGAAGATCTGGTTTTTGTTTTATTGATCCAACTTTCTACTCTATGTCTTTTAATGGGGGAGTTTAGTCCACTGACATTTAAGGAAATTATTGACAGAGAGGGTTGTTTTGCTATTGTATTGCACAAAGTGGTTGTTGTTACAATTGGGGAATTGTATTGTGTAAAATATCTTTGAGTAAATTATTTAGATTCAGTTTGGGTAGCGCAAATATTGTGAGTTCTTTTTTGTCTGAGAGTGTTTTTATTTATCCCTCCCATATGAATGAGAGTTTTGCTGGATAGTGGACTCTAGGTTGAAGTTTCTTTCATTCAGTAGTTTAAATATGTCATTTATCTGTCTTCTTGCTTGAATTGTTTCAAATGGGAGGTCTGGTTTGATTCTTTGTTCCTCCCTTTGCACTTGAGGTTTTTTTTCTCCCTTATTGCTTTAATGAATTTATATTTCTCTCTTTTTTTGTCAATTGGATTACTATATACCTTGATGTTGGCTTTTAGGGTCTATTTTATTGGGGACTCTTTGCCTCCTGAATTTGTACAGGTGTCTCTTTCCAGAGAGTGGGAAAATTCACTACTATTATGATTTTCCTCACTACTAGTTCTCCTTTCCCTTTTCCTCCCCCTTTTGTATTCCTATTATTCATAAATTATTTCTTTTGTCTTTTTTCATTAGGTACCTAATGTTTTCTTCCAATGCTTGTCTCTTGCTTTCTTATTGACTTCTTGTTTTTGTTGATTTGTAGTTTTTCTTCAAGTTCTTTTATGCATTCTTCTAACTGTGAAATTCTGCTAATATGGCTTGCTAAAGTGATTTTTACTTTCCCTTAGTTTTTATTGTATGTATTCTTTCATCTTCTGTAAAAGTTCTTCATTACATTGTTTGAATTGTTCATCAATAGATTTTCTGATTTCTCTGGCTAGTGATTTCTATATTTCTATTGCTAACACATTCATTGTTGCTTTTAGGTTCTCACCTATTGGGTTCATGCATTTTGGTAGACTTGTAAACTTGTTAAGATTTTTCTCCATTTCCAGCTGCTAGGGTCTTCCTTAGTTTACACATAGTTCTTTACATTTGGTGATTTTGAATATTAAATTTTAGAGTTACTAATTGTATTAGAAGTCATTAAAGTATATTCTATTTTGAGATTTTTTTTCTAACCAGGTAAGCTTGTCTAAGTATGATAGAGGTATTACAAGGTATTTCAGTGTTTTGCTATCCTATTATCTGAGGAAAATGAATGTTAGGTCTGAGCTGACTAGACCTGTATGATATAACTTAGACTATCTTCATGCAGACAGAGGCCCAATGGAAAGGGGCAGACATTCCCCAACCTGGCTGGGTTCCCAGCAATTCGGTTGAATGTCCAAGAAGTTTGCAGATCCGGCTGAAAGACAATATTACTGACTCTTGGTTAGTTATGCCTAGGTGCAAAGCAACTCAATTTCAGGACAAACCTCTAAATGGCAATCTCATATTTACTCACCATCTGGTTTCATGTCTCCCTAATATCATTTGTATTAGATTTCTATTACTTGAACTCCTTTAAGAGTTAAGTTTCTGTGTCATGGGAATCCATTCACTATTGCCAACATGCACTAAATACCATGGACTTGGCATATATTTGTTGATCTTGCTATTACAATAATTGCTTCCCAGAGATTTTTTTTAGTAAGAGTCACCTCCAACCCCAATTGCTTTGGATCACTATAATCCAAGCTTGGCGACCACCTCTCCTAACATCAACACCTAACTGTTTCAAGCCTCGTGTGCTTCATGGTCTTCCTGACATAATTGTTTTCTGCACCCTTTCCTTACATAGTCATCTCTGCTGGTGTATTTTTTTTTACTTCTCATGATATTCTTGTTCTAATCTGCCTATCTCTTACACACATTTTAATTCCTTTCTGCCATTTTCCAACATGCCACACAGCATTTCATTCCCAATTGCTGTCGACCAGTATTTTCTACAGATTTCTCAGAATGTATACAAATGAGTTTTCCTAATTTCTTTTAGTCCTTATCAAAACATCTGATGTCTCAGGTGAAATAACTCCAAACAATTAAGCCTTGCTGTTTTAATGCTATACCAATGCTATTGTTTCTCCACTAAGATGTTACTAATTGGTGGCTACTGAAAGTCTTTAGAAACCAAGAATGTCTAAATATTACCTACTTAAAATACCAGGGAGACCCCAAATGCAAACAGCAAAGTGGATACTGTATACAAAGATATAGAGAAAATCACCAGAGTCAGGGACCAAACAAGATTTATTGTCAGATCTCAGGGGATCAAGAACCCATTATTAAGAGCTTGAGTGCTGGCTGATCAATCAAATCAATAGACCAGCTTCTGAAAGCAACTTTCTGGCTTAGAGAGTAGATTAAATGTCTCAAAGTCCAGAGAGTCTCCAACTTGAAGGCAGCAAAGACAATGAAAAACCTGATAGACAAGAGCTGAGTCCAAGCTGCAGAAATGATACCTCAGCCAACCAGGAGATAAAGAGAGCCAGCTGTGTTCAGGGATTTCTCCTGGTAGTGCTCAGGGATCATACTCAATGTAGAGTTGACATATGCAAGAACTTTAACCTCTGCAGTATATCTATTACTCCATATTCTTTCTGTAACTTATTTTATAATATTGTCATTGCAGAAACATTTTACTTAAACTAAGTATTATCATCAAATGTTTGCACATTTATCTTTCAAAAATTTTGGTTATTTCTTATTTTTGTATTATTTTATTTCATTTTTTTCACCTTCATATGATAAACTAAATGCAATCATACTATGCACTAATATCCTTAAGAAATAAAACATAAGTTACTCGATTGCTATAACATCAATCACAGTCCATGCTAAATATTCACAATAAAATATGAAATAAATTAATAAATGGAAATAAAAAAGAAGAGAGCCAGAACTTCAGGAGGCTGAAGAGGTAATGTGATGAAGAGTTAAACTCTGAACTTTGGTACTAATTAATGATCTCAAAGGTATTAATATTGACTGAGAAAAAAATCTTAAACTGGAATTTAATGACATAGTTAATCCTCATTATTGTTTATCTCTCACAAGGGAAATGGGGGCTTATGTGCCATATGATATTCTATGCTGTACATAAAGAAAATGCAAAGTCTTGCTGCTTCATATTATTGATGCTCTCATTTCCCTAAATAGCTGTTTCTTATATTATTTTATGATAATCTATCAGAGAAGTCAGCTAAGTTGGATAAAGTCTTCCAGTTCTCCAATATCCATTCCAATCACTTTTCACTTATAAAGCACAGTCTGGAGGATAAACTCCATATACCAGAACATACATTAATGTAGAAATCCATTCACTGACAGTTTGAGAAACCCAGACTAATGAGTGAAAGAGTTTCCCATTACTAAATTATTAAGGGAGCAAGAAAGATAGTACATTGGGTAGGGTTGCTTACATTGCACAGGGACCACCTGGGTTTGATTTTTGGTATCTCAAATTGTTACCTGAACATTAATAGAAATACCTACTGAGTAGAGAACCATGAGTAGCCCCTAAGCATTGCTGGATGTGGCCCAAAAAGTCAAAAAAAAATCACACACACACACACACACACACACACACACACACACACACAAAGACATGAAGCCTTTTGACTTGTGATAAACATCTACAACCTCAAGAAGGGCCTGGGGAAAATTCATGTTTCTTATAGGTTGAAGAGAGGAGAATATGTGTCCTTCACCATATAACTGAGCTGTTGCATCTAGCAAACTTAATTAATGCACATACCACTTCTTTTTTTTTTTTTGTCCCCAATTTCCAATCCAGACCAGGCAAGGATCTGGGTTGACGTGTATATAGGGTGCGTTTATTGTACCTCCTTTTTCTATACAGTCTGTGTGAGGAACACAGCCTGTGGTAAGAATTGG
>PVKC010005120.1:0-33986 GCA_004027635.1 Crocidura indochinensis | reverse complement strand
ATGCAAAAGGTCATCGGTTCGAATCCAGGTGCCCCATATGGTCCCCCATGCCTGCCAGGAGCAATTTCTGAGTATGGAACCAGGAGTAACCCCTGAGCACTGCCGGGTGTGACCCAAAAACCACAAAAAAATTTTGTTCTAATTGCATTTCTTGTTCTATCAGCGCATGAAAAGGTTATGAAGATTTAGAACAGCAAATGTGACATCCAAGACAAGGAACCAAGAAATCAGGGTTACTTAGACACAAGAATGGAAAGAAAACTAGTTTCAATAAATAGAACTGCAAACTTCTTTGAGCCTGGTAATCGGTCACTTATTCTTATGACAATAGTGCAAACACTCACACACACACACACACACACACATCTCTCTCTTGCACACACACACACACACACACACACAAAACACCAATGTGATTTTTGTCATAATAGAGTGGTAAATGCAAATTACAGCAACTTTGTAAAAAGTCTCTCACTTCTCAAACTCTTGTTGTCCTGTTGTTTATCTGAGCCACTTTCAAAAGTCTCTGAGCCCTGGAAAATTCTGTATGATGCCTCAACTTCCAACTAGAGATCACATTGAGGCTTATCAAATAAATGTGATTGCCACACTCCTTTACTATGATTAATGTCTGATTCAGAGGTGATCTCTTAGAACAAATACTTCCTAAAGGAAAAATTAGCCTTCTCAGGGAAATCCAGCAGATGGTACCTGCTATCTCATCCTATATATTCTCATTCCTATATATTCTATACCTCTAAGACCTTGGACATGTTATTTCTCTTCTTTTGCACTTCAATTTTTAAAGAAAACATAATGACTGTTAACATTATGTAAAATCTATAAAAACTTCTTAGTATAACATCTGGCCCATAGTAAGTACTCAATGAAAAGCTAGATATTGTGTGGACTGTTATTTTAGGTATTTGCTGTTGCAATGTTGGCAAGGATAAGTTCTTAACCTGAAATTTCTTTACATCAAGTTGCAAAGTGAAGCCTTAAATTTGTTCCTCAGGTTGGTGATTGAGGCTTGTTTGCTAACACTGAAAATACTGGCAAAGGCAGGAAGGAAGGCTGGCAGAATGCTGAACTAATTACTGAAGGTGTAAATTCAACATGTAGCAGTACTCCTACAAGAGATAATGAGTCTTTGCTGCTGTGAAACCAGAGGTTTGTTACAAACATTAGAAATAGATGCTGTAATTTCTTAGCCTCCCCAATAAGAATGATTCCTTGAGAAACAGAAGAGAGTGCTATACCCACTTTGCCTTGATTAACACCCCTTAAGCTGACTGCTAAATTGGGGTCCATGCCATAAAGGTAGTTTTGTCAAAGTCACAGATGATTAGATTTATTTCTATCCATTCAAACAACACAGGGAGAAGTAGAAGATTTTAATGAAGGGAAGATGTCCTTTATCAAGCAGAGTATGCCACATTTCTTCATTGATTAATGAGGGAATTGACAATGGTTTCCACTAGTTTCTATTAAAAGCTTGATTGAGGTGGATCAACCAGTCAAGCAACAGCCATGATAGGAATTTGAACACATGTCAGTGAGCACATTGAAAAAATATTATGCATTATTTTAAACAGTCACAAATAAATTACATTTAGAGTTTTTAGAATAGGAGAAATATGTGTTGAAAGAATACTTAAGCTTAACTTAGTAATTAAGTCATAGAACAAATTGTTCAACAGTGCCACCTGTAGGCAAAGATGCCTATATATACTTTTATGTAAGGCAAGCATGTCTAGAGAAAATTGCCAAACTCAAAAATGTAGGAAGGTCCATCAGATTAGACTATAGTCTACTTTTAGTTCTGACTAGTAAAGACATAGCTTTGGGCAAGTTTCTCAATTTTCCTAAGTTACTCATTTGTTTTTATTTTTCTAGATACAAGAATCCTATTAACAGAAAGAGACTTTTCACCTTGGAAACTGGCATGCCGGAAATTCTTCAGAGAGTTGTCCTGATAAAATTTTATTCATCAGTTCAATCTATCTACATGAGTTTACTCAAAATAACCTTCACCTTTTATTCATTTAGATCTGAAAATATCCAAAGATATTAGGCCTCTTCTTAATTTTCCCTTCTACAGCTTAATCATTACTAGTGATCTTTAGGAACATACTACATAAACATTAATTATTGACATTGAAGGTGATTTAATGCATTACAAAGAGTTTTTAGAATATCGTAATATAGGGGACCGGGCGGTGGCCCTGGAGGTAAGGTGTCTGCCTTGCCTGCGCTTGCCTAGGACGGACCGCGGTTCGATTCCCCCGGTTGGTTTCCCATATGGTCCCCCAAGCCAGGAGCGACTTCTGAGAGCATAGCCAAATCCCTGAGCGTCACCAGGTGTGGCCCAAAAACCAAAAAAAAAAAAAAAAAAAGAACATCGTAATATATTTCTTTTACCTCACTTGAGTGTCTGATAAAACTCCATCTGAGGTAAGATGATTGCTAAAGACCAATCATACAGTTAAAATTTAAAACAAAATTTAGAAAATGTAATAAAATGTTTTTGAGGCAGCATCCCTCTATTATTAGATGAAACCAAAGCCATGCCAAATTTGCAAAATACTACCATTTGAGTGCAATGTCAATTGCCTCTTAAGCCCCACCCTGAGATCTTATCTGGACTTTAACTCTAAAACTATTTTAAGAGAATTAAAAATTGACCTAGAGTCTATCCTCTTTTCCCAATCTTTTAGTTGTTCTCAGTAATACCCTTAATCCACAAACTTCAATAAAAGAAACAAATCCCATTGTGGTTTTGATTTTTCATTTCATACCTGTGGAAATGGCCTAAAGCAAAATGACAAGAAGTGACAAGTTTTAAGGGGTATATATAGATAAAAATAATCCTTATACAATGTCGGCGGGAATGTACAGCTAGTGTAGCTACTATAGAAAGCAGTAACTACTTTAAAATTAAAAGTATAGGGAATGGGAAGGGGAAATAAATTTATAGTGCTGAAACATGCTTACTTCATATTTGAGCCCCAAATTGCAAGCTGGAGTCCTAAATTCAATCTCTTTGACATCTCTTACATATTTTCTGAGCACCAACAGGAACAACCTAAAGACCCAAGCCTGACAGCCCCCAGCACTTGCAGATATGATCCTATTCTCTTCCTGTCCCCAAAATAGAAATTATCATTTATGTAAAAATTAAAACTGGTCCAAAGAAATTGAGTTGAATTAAAAACTAAGAAATATATATTATTAAAAACCAGGAAATGAGTCTGAGAAAGGATGGTTGATAATGTTGTAAATATCTCCCTTACCTTTGCCTAAAGTATAAGCAGGAAGAATCGGTTCGAATCCCGGTGCCCCATATGGTCCCCCGTGCCTGCAAGGAGCAATTTCTGAGCATGGAGCCAGGAGTAACCCCTGAGCACTGCCGGGTGTGACCCCAAAACAAAAAACAATAATTAGAAAACTTTATTTGCAGTTCCATGGGAAGTATGCCTCCATGGAAGAGTCCCTTGAGTATATTTATTTATCCCCCTGGAACCCACAAGCCTGTAAAACCTCCTAACTAAAAATGTGCTTCCCTCTTCTCTTTTCCTATAAAAGATGCTTTCTTTGTCCATGCTGGCAAGATGGTTATTGGATAAGGTGACATATGTCCACCTTCATCTCATATTGTTGTTCTGAAAAAATTTGTTTTTCTGCATCAACTCTTGTCACTTGAATATGAATCTTAAATTGGCAAACACTTCAACTTGGGCTCAGTAATTTTGATAACATTCATTTAAAAAGATGAACAAGCTTGTGTTTCTAAAAATATGTCATAACAGCTAATACATAGAAACAACCTATGTGTCCACTAACATGCATATATAAAGAAGTGGTATAAACAAATTAAACCCTATTCTGTTATAAGAAAAATAGATCAGGGGGGGCAAATATGTGAATAAAGGAATGAAAGGTGAGCTGTCCACAAATTCTTGGGAAGAAATAAAACCAAGATATGATTCAAAGATGTTATGTTATTACTCTTAAATATCCCCCCAAAGCATGAAGGTTGGACTCATTTTGCGGACATGGAAACTAAGACTGATAAAACACTAAGTGGTGAAGCAGTAACTTAGAGAGACTGCATTCCTCTGCTCCTGCCCAGAGAGAAGCCCAATCAGAAACAAGAGGCTCTGATAAAACCAGGAAAGTGTGGGGCCGCAGCAGTAGCACAGCAGTAGGGCATTTGCCTTGCAAACGGCTGACCTAGGACGTACTAAGGTTGGATCCCCCAGTGTCCCATATGTCCCCCAAGCAAAGAGCAATTTCTGAACCCAAAGCCAGGAGTAACCCCTGAGAATCATTGGATATGGCCCAGAAACAAAATAAAACAAACAAAAAACAGGTAAGTAGTTCACCAAAAGTTCAAACGTCTTCCACTTGACAATATCAAAACCCCAAGTAAAAGCAATTTGGGGGAAATTAAAACCCTTAAACCAACTTTTCAGAGGCAACTAGCATTCCTCTTTATTCTGGGGTTTGTTTACATCTCAACTTTGAGACTTTAATTCCACTTTCACTTTAAGGGGTATCCTTAATTCTCCCCTCTGAAAAAGTCTATGTCCTCTCTTGAACATGTTTAGTCTCTTGCTTTCCCTCCTCATAATTTCTAAATAATTTGTTTCTGATGGTCTATTTTTTATTTTGGGGACACACATAGTGGTGCTCAGAAGTTACTCTGCAATCAAGAATTACTTATGGCAGGCTCAGGAGATTATATGGGATGCCTAGGATCAAACCAAAGTCAGCCGCATTCAAGGCAAACTCCCTACGCACAGTGCCCCTGAATAAAATGTTTTATTTCACCAGTCATCGCTTGAACTTTTTTCTGCAAAGTGCATTTCCTTGCTCTAATTTAAGCAATTCCTTGCTCTAGTCTAGTCTCTGAGCAATCTGGTGGTGGGAATTAGTTCCCACTGTATAGATCAAGTGGAACTCCAGCACAGACTTACAACTTCCAAATGAATTTAGTGGGAATCAAGCAACTGTACATGTTGTGTGTAAATGGCGTGTAGCATACTTTATCAGTCCTGAATCTCCCGGGCACTTTTTCCAGGTGCCTGCAGTAAGCAAAGAAGAAAACAGCAGACTCCCTTTTAAAGCTATTTCTATCTTCTTCCCATTTCAAGTAAATCTCCTACAACATATTTTGTTCTTTGTAGTTTGGCCTCGGAGTAATTAAACTAAGTAAAATAAAACATAAATTGCAAGACATCTACTGTGTGATTTCACTTATAAGTTGAATGTAAAGTAACAAAATGAAACCAAAACAGACTCGTGCATTCTAAAGAAAAAATACTGAATACCAGAGAGGAAATGGTAAGAAGTGAAAAAAATGGGTAGAGAAGCTTAATTGACATGTATTGGGTAGTAATCTAACTAATGATGATGGGCAAGATTTGACATAAATAATTTTTAATTATGAGACTGGACCCTTAAAACATATAGCATTGCAAACCAAGGTATCTGAGTAAAAATAAAGAAAGAAATATAAGTCCTTGGCTTTATTGACTGAGTAAATAGACTGTTGTGGTTCTGTCCTAGCAAAAAGAATTCATAGAAAAAAAAAGTCAGAAAGCTGCTTTGTAATTTTCAGTTTACACTTCTCCATTACAGGATACTGTGGAGATGTCAAACCTAGCCACAGGTGTGCAGTAAGCAGCAACCCGCTGAGTCCTGCTTCGAAGAAGAGTCAGTACTTTCCACAAAAGAAAGTAGAAAACATTCTTGCCTGGCTCGAAGATAGAAAGCCCAGGGTCAAGAAGGCAGCAGATGTGTGAATCTTGGGTTTTCCGAGGAGAGAAAGAAAGATTGCCTTTTGAGCAATAATTCTCAGCTGTGTGAAGGCAGCACCATCACAGATCATCCCAGTGCAGCTTTTGTATTTCAGGCATTGATTTTTGTGATGAGGTACAGGGAATAGGCAAACACTGAATTTTCATGAGCTCCTAGGGGACTGTGAGCATCCTCCTCAATTCAGACTGTCCAGAACAGATTGTGGGATAATTTATGTCAGCTGGTTCAATGGAACCAAAACGAACAGCAGCAATAGCAATAAAACATTTCTCGATGAGTCACTAATTTAAACTAGATCATGTCCATGTTAAAGAGCTACCTGCTTAAAGCACTTCTCTGTTCTTAAAATGCTAATGAGAAAACTTTATTTTCTTTTCCTGTTTTTTATATATGCATGTATACATATATAATATATATTGTGTTTTTTTATAATAGATATTAGGCTCATGTCCTAATATATACAAGAGCCGCCATAACAAACTCAAATAGGGGTGGGGCGGAGCGATAGCACAGTAGCAGGGTGTTTGCCTTGCATGCGGCTGACTTAAGACAGACCTAGGTTTGATCCCTGGAGTCCCATATGGTCCCCCAAGCCAGGAGCAATTTCTGAGTGCATAGTCAGAAGTAACCTCTGGGCACCGCAGGGTGTGTCCCCAAAACAAACAAACAAAATAGCAAAAAAACAACAAAACTCACAGAGGGTAGATGCTGTTTTTAAAAAAGAGAGGTGACCCTCTTAGCTATCAAAATTACTGTCATTGATAGTAAATTATATATTCAGACACAAAGTAAACTTTGGAAAATGACACAAACCCATCTCTGGATGCATTTATTAAACTCTATATGACACTGTGCTACCTCCTTATAAAACTATCTCCTGAGATTCAGATGCTTTTACTCACCGCAATATCTGTATGTCAAAAGTTTGGTCTCATTTTGTTTGGATTTGTCTATAAACAATAAGGACAAGTGTTTCTATGCAGGGTAAGTTTTACGTAAAACCTGATTATTTGTGGGCTTTATCTTTTCCATACTGAGATTTTTTTCATAGTACTAGAGAATGCCTTATATTAAAGTATAACATCTTTAACTTGTTAAAAATTAATTGAATGTATGGTTGAGAAAAGTCTAATATTTTCTCCAGAAGTATAGAATGTAAAGGATAGTTAGTGGATTAATTACCATGTAGCTACTTACCCTCATTATCCATATGCTCAAGGCAATAAAAGTGACACTGAATTTAAAGTTTCCCTAGTTTCTAGAATAGTAATACTATAAGGTACTTAGGGGAAAATGCACCAATATCATCCTGGGCATTCTGTTATATAAAAATCTTAGCACTTTTTACTGTTATTAAAAATATGGCATAAATATTAGGCTATAATTTTGTAGTGTTCTACTTCCAAAAGTTTTAACTGATCTAGATCATGAACATATTTTAATGGCTAGAAAGCAAAGTCAAAAAATAAAGTTGGAAGGAGGTCCAATTGTGGTGATAATCTTGCAAGGATCCTATTTGATCTGTCTTGCATGTTTCCAGAATCTGATATTTGCCTAGATCTCATTCTTTATCTCTATAAAAATGATAGTAATCATAGAGCTCAGTATCTGAGGAGAGTAGAATGTAATTCTTCATAATCATAATAGCTATCATTTATTGAAGCCTTGCGTGCTAGGACCTACTTGGTATAATGAGAGCAATCATTCAGAAGTTGATCTCAGAAGCTGAACTGCTTTGATTAACACTGGATTGTGGGCAAGTTGCTAAATTTCTTCATGCCTTCATTTCCTCTCTGAAAAAGGGGAAAAGATCAACTGGAAAGCTAGATATAAGGGTCAACAAACTGTGCTGAGAACTGTGCCAGGCACATCATAATGGACAATAACTATTATCCATTAATGCAATCATTAATATTCAGTCATTTGAGATAGATTTTATGTGTTTGTGTTCTATAGGTAACAAGTTGACACCAACCACAAAGTTTAACTTACAAGTGTGAAATTACCAATTTCACTTCAGCTTTAAAGAATTAGAATTCACTAGAATTTTGACAAAACATTGGACTCCAAAACTCACTAGAATTTTGACAAAACATTGGACTCCAAAGGACAAATTTTGGATCAATGTCTATCTTACTTAAAAAAAAAAACAATATTGATTTGTTTTCTTGTTTATATTTCAGAGTAGCACACAAAGTGCTACAGAACCTATCCTACCTGAATGCTTGTGGGTTGCTCCCAATAGTACTCTGAGAACCAAGTAGATTATGTTCTCTTGTAAGAAAAAGCAAATGATCAGTCCTTGGAAATATAACCCAGAGTCATTTTCTTGTTTTGAAGGCTCCTATGAACAATCTGGAGGTCATAATTTGTAACTCCACCCTGGATTGAGTCTCTCCCATTTATGGTGGGGGGAGTCTTGGGCAGATATGACCTGTAACTTTACCTACAGACCTCGTCCAGTTCCTGGGAGGGGTCTGGGGAAGGTGATATAAGGCCTTGGTCAGGATTGAGGTCTTTGCCTTTTGGCCCTTTGGTTTTTTGTCAACATGGAGGTCAGAGGAGACAAGGATGAAAGAAGATGCAGGGCTAGCTAAGAATGGCAGCAAATGGTTAGCAGCCACATCAGCTGGTTAGGACAATAAAGATGTTATCTCTCTGGAAGCCTGCCTGTGAGTGAGTTCAATACCTGTTGCTTTCCTGGACCCCAGACCCGCCGGTTAATGGAGAATGGAACCACCACATGGTCCTGGACCTAAGAATAAAGGCCTCCATCTCCATCCTGCTTCATCATTAATTATTTAAGGCAACAATAATTTACTCTTGTTTTCTGGGCTTCCACCCACTGTTTTCATTTTATTAATCAATATAAACAGAAACAGGAAAAATAGTGAGGAGATACATTTCTTTTATACAAATAACCAAGGTTGCCTCATAACTCTAAGATTAATTGTACTAAAATATACTATATCTTTTAAAGTTTAAGATTTGTTCCAATCTTTGTTCCAATAAAACAAACAGTGAGTTGTCTGTTTATGTATCAGAAAAGACATTATTGCTGAATGTACAAAATAAGTAAACAAATGCTCCCTGAGTAAATTTATTTTTTGTTTTTATTTTGATTGTTTTTGAGGTCATGTTTTCTTTTTTTTTGTTTTGTTTTGTTTTTGTTTTTGGGTCACACCCGGCAGTGCTCAGGGATTACTCCTGGCTCCATGCTCAGAAATTGCTCCTGGCAGGTACGGAGGACCATATGGGGCACCGGGATTCGAACCGATGACCTTTTGCATGGAAGGTAAACGCCTTACCTCCATGCTATCTCCCGGGCCCCGAGGTCATGTTTTCTAATACAAAGAAGTGTGTTGCACAGTGCAAAAAAGGTCACTCAAGGCAATGCTTGGGATTTATATTATTTCATAGTATAAAATTATGTTGTTTTTATAATGACATAATCAGGTACTAAATTCTGTTTATACATGAGTAGCAATTTTAGAAATATATTGTTCTATGACTATATATTTCATATAAAAGTTAACATTAAATTAACATACATTTAATTAATTAAATTAATTAATTAAACACATTTAAATAGAGGACAAAACTGAAATTATATTTTATTCACTTTGCTTCCACAAAATTTATCCTATTTTTAAAATATTCATGCTCTTTGTATATATATTTATGCTAAATTATATAGATATCAATAATGTTATTATATAGAAGGAAATAGAAGAGACTTCTATCTACCATCAAATTTAATGAGGAGCTTTTTATTATTTTAAAGACATATTAAATATCTATCTACTATATAATTGTCATTCAAAGTTTAGTCAAGGAAAACTTAAAAATTAACATTCTTATGTTATAACCATTTATTATTCAAAAACAATCGTGTTTTCTCACTAGATCTTTTTGGGCTAAGATCATGTAAATGAAGGTATTTTCAGATATTTCTTAACACATAACATTCCCTTCTATTTCAACTCACCTGTTCCTAACTATAAGTGGTGCCCAGTCAACTACCCTTGAAACGGGGTATTGGAATTCAACAATATTTTTGTCACCAATGACACTGAGGAGACCTGAGATCATTAAAGAAAAAACTTTGAAATAAGTTGAACTAATTTGAACAAGTCCCAGGCTATTCTATTTTTGTTTGTTTGTTTTCAATATTTTTGGGGGGGGGTGACACTTGGTGTTGCTCAGGGGTTATTCCTGGCTCTGCATTCAGAAATCACTCCTGGCAGGCTCAGAGGACTATCTGGGAGGCTGAGTATGGAACACCAATAGATCATATGCTAGACAAACACCCAACCAGCTATTCTATCACTCTGGCCCCAGGATATTGTACTAACCATTAAGGTTTCATTTTTTTTGTTCAATGCTTACAATTTATGATTCAGCAGCTTTGATTTGTCTCTACCAGGCCATTAACCATCCTTAGTTACTATCATTTCTTTAGGTATTAGGCTCTCTGGCTTTCATACTTCAAAGACCTGTGCTTATCAGGAATAGAAAATAAGCACAAAAGTCTCAATGCTACCCAAGTAAGACAGTTTCTCTTGGATGCCACTTATTTTAAATAAACATAAAAATAAAATATGGAGGGGCCCTGGAGATAGCATGGAGGCAAGGCGTTTGCCTTTCATGCAAAAGGTCTTCGGTTCGAATCCCGGTGCCCCATATGGTCCCCCGTGCCTGCCAGGAGCAATTCCTGAGCATGGAGCCAGGAGTAACCCCTGAGCACTGCCGGGTGTGACCCAAAAAAAAAAACAAAAAAAAACAAAACAAAAAAAAAAGAAAAGAAAAAAAAATAAAAATAAAATATGGAAACAATAGTGACACCTAGAAAATGAAACCTTTTTTACTAAAAACAGAACAGTACATTAGCATAGCAAATATTATTAATACCTATGCTAACTTACAAAATTTTCAGAATACCTATAACTGAATGCAAATATACAGATTTAACAAAAGCCCCAAACATAAAATATACTTAACAGTCTAAGAATCCCCAAACACTTTTTATAATAAAAGCAAACAACAATAATAATAAACATTGGATTTTGGCTCCAGTCAAATATAAAACTTGCCCAAAGTTTTTCTCTAACATCTTGTTAACTTTATTTCTAGCTTCATTTTTGGACTCCCCGTATTGAGTCCTACATACTTGAATTAGGGATCTTTCATATACTCAGACCACCATCTCCACTTTTAGAAGTATAGGAATCCATGAAGGCATGCTTAAACTCTGTTTCAGATTTCTAAATACTTCCCAGGGGCCCTACTTCTCTTTTCCTCAGAGCTAAAGTCAGTTAAGCTGTCGAGCAGAGGAAGTGAATCCAAGCCACAAAGCACCTAAAGGTAATTTGCCCATCCCTTTCACCTATGGGTAAATACCCAAACACTAGATTTCCAGGAACATTTGGACCCTAAAATGAGATTCCTAACTACTTCATATTTCAAAGTACTTTCTTATGGGCTAAAAAGAATTTTAACAGGCTAGATAGCATGCTGTGCTTGCAGGAAAGTCAGGTTCAATCCTCGGCACCACAAGGTTTACTAAGCACCACCAAGAGTCAGGTCTGTGCAAGGGGCTGGAGATAGCCACTGTACTTCATAGTTTGTGCCTCCATAACAGAAACTAAGAAAATAATGCACTGATTTTTAGATGATAAGATTTGTGCTACTGTGACATATCTGGGAAATTTCAAACTATATATGTTAAAGACAACAAACTTAACACACAAATAAAGCCCTTTCTCATAGCATAGATAGTTGTTAGCCATGGGATTCAGGCACATTTCTGAGTATGCCAGAAAGAAACAATCTGAAAATACAGAATGAGTAGGGTGCTTTTGGACCACTGTGAGATAAACTGTAGACTGAATTCTACCACAAACTGATTGTGTGCTTAGACAAGCCAATTTCTTTCTTCTGGCTTCACTGTCTCCATCTGAAAAATGAAACAATAGAACTTAATAATCTCTTTCATATCTAAGAGTTTCTTCACTCTTCCATGTTTATCTTTTTTTTAAATTAAACTACATTTTGTATATCATAAATGTGTTTTATTTAGTCTGAAAGTAACTTAAGTTTTAGACAAATTATTTGATATAATTTTTCCAATTTTTATACAGAATATAAAAATTTCCATCACTGATCTCCATAGGTAGAGTATTACAAGCCTGAAGGAAGTACACAATGTACACAATGTATTATCTTAAACAGTAAGGTGGTGATGAAAACCAATGACAGTGTTACTATATATAATTTAGATCAAGGTCACATTAATACTATAAAGTATAGGATCAGAGAAACATTCTAGTTGTAATAGAATGAATCAAACATGATAGCCAACTGTGAAGATAAACTATTCTCATTTCAAGGGACAATGCCCATAAATGCATAATATAAATGAAAAACCTCTTATTTCCTAATTAAGATATTTAAGAGATTCAAGATGGCAATTTCAATTTCCTTAAAATTGGGTATTTTTCTCTTTTTTTCATTAAAAAATAAAAGGTTCAGTGGCCCACTGACATTGCTTTTAGCATGGTATGTGGATTAGAATTATGACCAAGAATGAACCTGCTTTTAATCAGAGCTTTCCAGAGAAACAAATTGAAGACATAGGTATAGAGTAAGGAATTTATTATAAAGAAATGACTCGTGCAGTTATATAGATTCAGAAGTTCTACAGTATGACCTATGTGATCTGATGGGAGCCAATTTTGTAAGTTGCAGTCCAAATCTGAACCACAAATGATGACATCTAAGGGCAGAAAATGAAACTAAAACAAAGAATAAGTCTACTATTCCTCCCTATTTATGTTCTTGTCAGACATTTTAACATTTCAAATGATGTTCACGATACTGTTGAGAGTGATTACCAAATCTAGTGATTGAAATATTAAAAATTTCTGCAAAGAAGAAATTCTTTTAGGGACCATAGAGTGGTGCTAGAGGTAAGGCATCTCCCTGCAAGTGTTAGTCTAGGAAGGAACTCGGTTCAATCCCCTGGTGTCCCATATAGTCCCCCCAAGTCAGGGGCAATTTCTGAGCTCATAGCCAGGAGTAACCCCTGAGTGTCAAACGTATGTGGCCTCCCAAAAAATTCTTTTAAAATTAGCCAAGTGGGAAAAATTATGTGATATATGACAAAGAATAAATATACGTTTGGAGTCGGAGAGATAGCATGGAGATAAGGCCTTTACCTTGCATGCAGAAGGACGATGGTTTGAATCCCGGCATCCCATATGGTCTCCTGAGCCTGCCAGGAATGATTTCTGAGCATAGAGCCAGGAATAACCCCTGAGCACTCGGGTGTGACCCAAAAACCAAAATAAAAAAAAAAGAATAAGTATACTTAAGTATACTTGATATTTAATGAAATAAAAAACAGCAATAGATTATTTTGTTGTTTATTTAATTTATTTGTTATTTAATTTATTATATGTTATTTAATTTATTCTCTTTTTAAAGTAAAAATGGTTTTCTAAAAAAGGTACTAAAATGGTACTAAAAGGGGAGGGAGAAGATAAGAAAGAGTCAATGAAAGAGTGATAGAGAGAATAATGGACTCAAGGTAGAATACAGGCTTCCCCAAGGGCAAAGAGATTCCCAGTATATGCCAGAGTTAAACTATGAGAATGCACAGACACCATGTGCATAGGTTGACAATACACTTGTGACTTAATTTAATCTCTTAATATTTTAAGCTTTATACTGCTACTAATGTCAAAACTGCCTTAGTTTTTAAGCTTTGTAATATCCTATTGTATAAACAGCCTCTAGTTTACCATTCATCTGTCAATGCATGTTTAAGTTGGTTATTGTGCATACTGAAGTTATGAAAATAAATTTGTAAGTACCTTTCTGATATACTGCTTTTAATTATTTTGGTTATTACCCAAAGTATAATTGCTAGGTTCTCCATAACTCTATGTTAATTTTTCTAAAAGAAACATTGGTTTACAAGAGTGTATATTTCAGACATATAGTTCCACACTCCTTCAAATGCATGTTTTCATACCATGCCTACCATCAAAATACCAATGTCTCTCTAGTGCAGTGCAGTGGATATCCTTTACCCTTTAATCCCTTCCCTTCTAGCAACACCAGGTTAGCAGATAAAGTTCAAGTAATTGTATTATCTTTGTCTCTTCCTTTGTTTTGATTCTTTATATTCCATTTGTAATAAATGAAAAATGTTCTTTGTCTTTCTTTGTAACCTTTTTCTAAGGGTATGAAAGGTACAGGGGAAATGGACTACAAAGTGATATTCAGGGAATCTGTAGCCCATTCCAGTAATTTTAAGTGAACCAGACCATGTATGCAATACTTACCTAAGGATCCAGTGCTTCTCAGAACCACTACTGGTCCTGAGATTACAAGTACAAGTGTACTACTGGGGATGCCCTGGTGGTTCTTGGGGTCTCCTGAGCCATATGTGGTCATGCTGGTGGGATATGTATATGGTCTCAGGGATCTAACTACATGATCCTGGAGCCCTAACCTTTGTACCAATCAATATGCTTGGGCCTGTCTCATTCCAATTTACTTTCCTTGGAATAATTCACCCAGCTTAATCCAGGTTGAAGCAAAAGGTAAGATCTTTTGTTTAAGTAGCCAAAAAAAAAAAAAAGGATTTCATAGTGCATATATCCAATATATCCAATTTTCATTACTTATGTTTCTACCTTTCTTTAGATTGTTTCCACATCATGGCTATTATAGTACTATAATGAAAATAGATGTTCGTATATCTATATTTTTATTATTTTGGTGTTCTATGAATATCTCCCTAGGAATGCTATTATTGGATTATATGGTAATTTAATTTTAGTGTTTAGATAATCCACCATACTGTTTATAGAGACTAAACATTTCATATTCCCAGTAATAGTACTTTTTACTACTCACCTATAAATAAGCAACACTGATGCTTCTGAACTTCATAAGATAGGCCATTCTTATTGGTGTGAGGTAATATTTTATTATCACTTTTGTTTTAATTTATTTGATAATCACTGATAAGGCATTTTTGAAATTGTTTATTGTGATGAATATGAATTACAAGTTTTTCACAGTTATATTTAAGGTATATTTAAGCGATAGTGAATTAGATGATACATTTTTTCTTCATAAGCTAAGTCATCATCTATATGTATTCTGTGATGATGTTAACTAGTCTTATTAAAATAAATATATGTATATAGTAACAATATATTTGTATCAAATTATCACCTCGTGTACCTTAAATTTTCCTGGAATTATATATAGGCTACTAATGAAATACACAATAAAACACCCTTGAAAATATCAAGTTAGAAAACTGTAGATGTGGCGTCAGAGCTATAGCATAGAGATACGGTATTTGTCTTGCATGCAGCCGACCTGGAATGGACCCAGGCTTGATCCCTGATATCCAATATGGTTCCCTGAGCATACTAGGAGCTATTTCTGAGCACAGAGCCTGTAATAACCCTGAGTGCCACTGGGTCTGACCCCCAAAACAATAAATAAATAAATAAATAAACAAACAAAGTATGGAGAATTAAGAATTGCAGGCATTTTAGCAGTAAGGCTAGAATTTTTTTTCCTTTCAGAGTCTGCCAAGCAGGGACCAGAGAAATAGCACAACAGTATGGTGTCTGCCTTGCAAGCAGCCAGTTCCTCCAGGGCTGACCGTGGTTCAAACTGGGGCATCCTAGATGGTCCCCCATGCCTGCCAGGAGCAATTTCTGAGCATAAAGCCAGGAGTAACCCTGAGGGCCACTGTATGTGGGCCAAAAAAAATTGTAGATGTATAGGCAGGTATGTAAGTAAGAAAGAAGATAGATATTAGAACTCTTTTATGAAGTCTATATATGTGCATAAAAAGTAGAAGAAATATATTTTTATTTTAAGGGACCAAAATATAATAATTCTAAAGCAAGTATTATTTCTAAACCAGAATTCAAAAGATAATTGAGGAAACTTGAGGTCTCAAGTGAAAAAAGACATTTTACCACAAATATATATATAGTATGTTAATGGTTTGTTTACAAAAGAGGACTCTGTCTAAAACTTGAGGTCTGTCATGATAAATATTAAAATATATCCTTTCCCTGTGGTTATTTTTTTACATTTTAAATATTGCTTTTTACTTAATAACTTTAGAATACAGAATTTCTTTACCATTTTTAGAAGAGACAGAGAATAAACCTGATTTAAACATGTTCCACTGGCCTTCCAAATTTTGAAACATATCATATCTTATTTGAGCTATACAATACGAATATGGGTCATAAGTTTTGCAATTTAGATGTAGAAACCAAGAAGGCAGTAAGTTAAAAGACTTGTATAACACAGTTAAGTCAAAACTTTTCAGAATTGGAATTAAAACACAGGTCTTCTTATTCAATTCCAGTTTATTAAAATTACTTTTCTATTCTCTACAGATCTTTTTACTGGCCTGAGGTTTTAGACTATTCAATAATATCTGAATTATGAAAGCTGCTGCTCAGAAGTTTAAAAATTCTTGGTAAACTTACAAAGGTATTTGTATGGTCTTGCTTCTTTAACACTAGCAAAAATACTAATAATTGTTCTTAATTTTTTTATTCCTAGTTGTAATCTAGAAACTGAGTTGGATGCTGTACATATTATTTTCTTTAAGCCAAGCACTGTATATTTCCAGTGTCAATGGTATTAATGTTTAAATAGTTTCTCCTAAAGCTCAGTAATATACAATTAGACTACTTTCAGAGGTCTTTTTGAAGTATTTAACAAAGGTTAGTTGGGTCACATGAGTAAACCCCAATCCCATGAATTTAACAGCCACATAAAAAGTGATAGAAATACCAGAGATACCTGAAAAGACCATATGAGGAATTGAAAAAAAAATGTGGCCATCACTCACTTGAGTGATACAGGCTCAGGAGAGACAAAACCTGAAAAACAGCTTAATATAAAGCTTAAAGTCTCTAGAACTTCAAGAAAATAAATTTCTGTTGAGTCTTATTAGGCAGTCCTAGAAAATTAATATATATGCAAAACTATGTTTCTGTAGTATTTCCTTTCTCCTCCCTTAATCTGATTAAAAACTAGAAAAAAATGAGTGAGACTGAAGAATCATAATATCCTAGTGCTACACATCCTCCTGATATTTGGCATTGGTTGTGAGACTGAGAAGTTGTCTTTAGCCTCTCAAGACATATTTTTATAGATCCAATAAGGTCTCAAGTAGGGTTCCATCTCTATTTCTAAATGTGATAAATATATTATTAGAAACATCCCACAAAGTCTTAACAGTTGAAAATCAATTTTAAAGCGAGCATTTGAGATATATGGATAAAATAATTTGTAAAAGTGATGCAGATGTCTTTAAAATTTAACACAGCTTTTTGTTTTCCTGTTGAGAATGATTAATAGGTAGAACAAACAACAACTCTTGTTAAATATGTTGAATAAGACTTCTTCCAAAATAATCATTAAAGGAAAAAATAGAAATCATGCAACTTAGACAGCATGTTGTACTTTTTTGAAAACTTGCAGCCAGGAAAAGTTCAGATTATTAAAAAAAGGAAAGACAAGAAAAAGTCAGTCTATCAGGAATTTTGAAGGAGATGTCTTGAAAATCAAGTCCAGAGATCATTTTTCAACAAATGAATGAAAGAAACAGGGTTGTAGATAAAGGAAGCATGTTTTAGGTCAATCTGACATAAGAACCAACCACTTCCTGGTGACATTTACAGAGAGCAACAATAGTGCTTGTTGCTGTTGTTTCTCAGACATCTTTAAAAGTTGAGACATTTACTCATCAATCCTAGTAATATAAAAAAGAAATCGATGTAAAATTCTATTTTCAAAACAACTTGAAAATTCTTCTAGCATAGCTGAGTTGCCTGGGCCTCTAAAGTTCATTTTATATTGAGCTAGTCAGAATGATTACTTGACATCAACTAAATAATCAGCATTTCTTCTCAGGAAACTATCAACAAATAGAACTGAGTGGTCAAGTTTTACATCATAGAAATTCTCTTTCCTAGACCAATAAATTCAAGAACAGTAAGTATTTACTGAAAGCCAACTATGAACAAAGAAAACTTATGAATAAAAAAAGCAGGCTAAGCACAAAAATATACATGTGGAATAAGCAAAAAGAAAGAACTGAATTAACTTTATTTCAAGGCAGACTGTGAGATTTCAAGGAATGTCATAAATACTTGCAATGAAGAATCAGAAAAGGAAAGATGGCCCTGGCTTTTGAGGAAAGTGAATTAGAAAATATTTTTGGATAAAGTGGATCATTAGGAATCTGTAACATTTCTAGAGATGAAGATAAAAAGTAATTTAATAATGAGAGTAAAAAATAGTAAGGTAATGCAGACTTGCCGTTTGTGTTTGAGGAGATGTAATCAATTTAAATTGTAAGATGTATATATGATGGTTTAAGTTTGTGAAGGTTAAAGAACTTAACACTACAGTAAAGACATAAAAGTCAAGTTAAAAATACAAAAGATTGATTAACTCTCCCAAAGTGCTGCTGTAAGATTCCATAAAGTTAAAAGACAAAAAGATAAAAGACAAGCTTGCATATGACAATATTTTCATTCCTAATATGTGGCCAAACACTACATCTAAAGTAAATATAATGAAAGTCCATGATAGAGTAATTTTAGAGGGGATATAAATTGATCACATTGTAATAAAACTGGGTACTGATCACAGTGTAGTGAATAAACTCAAATAGCTAGCGTTTAAAATTTTTTCTTTAATAACTTCAAAGATGAAGATGGAACAAAAAGTACAAAATAGTTATAAAACAATTGGTATTAGTTATAAAATCTTAAGGGATGTTCTCAAATTATTTCCAAAGAATATTATATATCTTTATTACTAAAAATTATTTGCAAATTTATATACTTTTTCAATAAGAGAATTATCTAGAAAATTCAAATATATCAGAAGAGGTGTTTTAGGACATTTTAATGTATGAATTACTAAATTTGAAAAAAGTCATTGGGGACCTGGAAAGATAGTGCAGAGTTAAAGAACTTCTCTTGCATGTATCTAGCTTGGTTCAATATCTAACTTGGGATATGGTCCCTAAGCATCACTAAGAATGATCCTGAGCAGAGTCTAGTAAGTTTTGAATAAAGCAGGTATGGCCCCCAAACAAAATATAATAAAAAGTATTAGACTTAATAAAACTACACTTAAAACACATTATTTCGAGAACTTAAAATTGGGATAATAGTTAGTAGTTAAAGTACAATATAAATTATACTCAGTAGTGAGAAACATAAATATCATTTTTCCAAAGGTATTTACCAATATTTTCCAATTAATAATTATATGAGAGTTTAAATAGTATAAAGAAATGCTTTGAATCTCTATGTAATAGAGCAAGCAAGACAGAAAATATAAGAATTACTATTCATTGCAACACTTAGAACAATAGATAAAAGTTGGAATCAATCTAGAGTTCCAACAGAAGAATGAGATCATGAAAATGTAGTACATACATACAATGAAATACTACACAGCTGCTAAGAATGATATAATCATGCAATTTGCTGCAGCATGTATGGAACTAGGAGATATTATATTAAATGAAGTAAGCCAGAATAAGGATAAATATGGGATGACATCATATGTGGTATTTAGAATAACTGCATGAGTAAATGCAATGATTTAAATAGGGTTTGTCAAGAATATACTAGGCCCCAGAGTATAATGAGAAGAAAAGAAATTGAGGCGAGGAGGAGAATGACAAATATGAAAGGACAGGGAACAGAGGTCAAGGGGTTTCAAGTATATTTGTCTTTAAGTGAAGACAGAACTAAATTCCAAGCCAGATTCAGCAACAATGAAATCTTGAGATCTAAACTTCAAGAATCAAAATGAAAAATGTGTCAATTATGACGGCAGGCAGGGGTTAGGATAGTGGCATGGAATGAACTCTGGGAACATTGGTGGGGGGAGATTGACACTAGTGGTGGCATTGGTTCTGAAACATTGTAATTCTCAAATTCAATTATGAATAAATTTGTAAATCACAGTGGTTTAAATAAAAATTAAAAATATATATGATTTATAGATTTGGAGAGATTGTACAGTGGGTAGCCATTCCCTTACCTGCAGACCAATTGATCCCTGGCATTCTATATGGTCCCCCAAGAACCACGAGGTGTAATTCTTGAATACAGAACAAGGAGTGTCGCCTGAGCATAGCAGGGAGTATACCCAAATAATATATATAAAAATTATAAAAATGATCTTATATTTCCAGACATAAATATAAGTTATGAATCTAGAGTAAATAAAGCTGTGGAGATTAGCAATAGAATATATATTTTATTCAGTAAAGCTGAATTTAAAGTTCAGAAGTAGAATTTAAAAATTCATACAGTTAGAGAAAAAAATAATAGTGACATCTGAAGAAAAATAATGAAAGACTATACATAGGTTAACAGTAGATAAGTTGAGATAAAACTTCTTTCTATGGAAAGCAAATAAAATGCATGTGAATATCATATCATATAATAAATCTTCTGTATAAATATGCAACTCATAGTACACAAGATTGTCCAAAAGATAAACTATTTTGGATTACCAAATCAATAAAAATGAATAAAGAGTGAAAACACCTAAATTTAGTCATTTCAAGCATTTTCCTTAAAATGTTTCTCAAATGTAATTGGAGAAATGTTTTGTGGAAAACATTTAGATGATAGACTATCAGAAATAACATTTAGTCCAACGACAGAGTCATGACATTGCTTAAACATTTAACAAGCACTCTCACTCTCTCTCTACATATATATATATATGTAAAATAAATGTTAAATATATATGTTAAATATATATATATATATATATTAGAACTTTGGTCTGATGATAAAAAAAAGAATCCAGAAGGGTTATTGAAAAAAAGGGACAGGGGCTTTATTGAATGCAATTCACTGAAAAACTAAAAGGTGACAAGTCACAGAAACAGAAACAGCCACTGGCTTTCATGTCAAGGGAGCTAAAGTGGCTGCTACCTATGTTCTGAAACAGTTGAGTTGTAGGAGAAAGCCCAGTAAAGGGGCTAGAAATGCTTGTGCTGTCCCACTGGTCGGTTCATTGCCAAAAAAAAATTCATGTTTCTTTTTTAATTTTCAAATCTTAGATACGTGCCTTTAATTTATTATCAGAATCTAACTCTACATTTCTAGCAAGTGATACAGGGAATAATTTAGGAAGCAGTTACCTATAATATATTTAACTGACATGTCTGGTTTGAGGTGTGTGTATGTTTATGAATTGTAATTTATGCAACTCAATATTTATTTAAAAAGTATCTACCATATGTCAGGCAAGAAGGAGAGAAGAGAAACAGAAAAGAGAATTACAGAATCTACTTGAGAAAGACAAATAATTTACATTATAGATGGAATGCATGGCATTTTAAATCAGAATTGATGCTGGAAAGAAAAAATAAAGAAAGAAGAGGATAGGAGTGCCTAAAGCTCCTATTTTCAACATATTAGGGTGGAAACTTTCTGTAAGAATGAAATATCTGAACAGAGAAGTAAAGGGGGTAGAAGGAAAACTGCTGTGCTATCCTGACAGGTTTTTAGCTGAGAAGAGCAAGAAATTGGATCCTGGTATGGTCCTGCTATGTTCTGGAATAGAAGTGATTCAGTAAGACAGGAGCCAGGAGAAAGAGCTTATAAGAAAGGAGGTCAGAGAAAATGTGGGCTGAGATGAAATAGAAATTGGGAGTTTACTGTGTGAAGTTGGGATTATATGATGAATGAGATGGAGATCATTAGAAGGTTTTGGATCAAGGAATAACATAATCAAAATCATATACAAACCGTCCAAGTATTACTATGGCTTTTTAGTTGGAAATAAATGGAAGGGGGGATGTAAAAAATAAGAATTAGATAAACTATACACGAAAAATTGTAATCATCTATGTATAGCTGTGAACAAGTTAAGAAATAGCCAAATTCTGGATTTTTTTAAGTGAATATAAGGTTACTAGGATAAATCTAAAACATTACTGAGATCTGCCATTTATTAATAAGAAGAAACAGAATAAATGGGTTTTGTAATGAAAACTTACTTTTAAGTTGTTTAGATATTAACTCTTATTGTTAACATTATTTTGATAATTATTATTGTTTGTTTGTATGTTTGTTGAGCCATGCCCAGTTTTGTTCAGTGCTTACTCAGGGCTCTGCATTCAGAAATCACTCTTTGGTGGGGCTCAGGAAAGCAAATGCAATGCTGGAATTGAAGCTGGGCTAACCCAGTTTCTATGAGAGGGTAGAAACCTGAGTCTGACAAACGCCAATTCACAAATGCAAATAGTCCATTGCAATAGTCTTGAATAAAATCTCCCTGGCCTATTTAACCCTGGTTACAATATTTTCATTTACAGAGAAGTCCATAATAGAAAACAACATTTGAAACAATCCTTATATACATTAAAGAATCTATTCAACTTAAATTTTCTTCAACTATTATAAATGTATTGATTCCTCTTTGCTTAATTATTCTTCTACTGGTACAAGTAATGTATTAATTCGGCACTTTTTAATAATATAAATATACCCAAAACATACTGACTCTAAAGAGTTTTATTTGATCCTGTATATTTAATATTTTCTGTATATTACATATTTCTATATTCTCTATAAGTTCTGTCATAAAAATAAAATTGTGGAAATTTAACTGATGTTGATATAAGTAAAATCTCTGCATATTTGAATTTTTTAAGAATGCTTCTTTACGTCATTTTCTCTCCTATATCTCTCTCTAACTTCCTCCCTTAATTCCACTTTCAATTTCTCTCTTATTTTGTTACCTTAAAATATTTCCCTTTTTTTCTTTATATATAGAGTCTAGTTTAGAGTATTTAAATTCCCAGTTGACCAATATGCCATTTTTCATCTAAGACAGAAATTAATTTTTAAATTCTAGCACATGATTTATCTTAACCAATTAAACATAAGTTTACAAAGCTTGATAAACCCATATCTAAGACAAACTGTTAATAAATGGCGATATTATAGATAAAAATCAACATTTAGGATGAAAGCCATCACAGCAAGACATATATTTTTAAGCATACTCACTTGATAAGGAGAAATTACAATTAAGGTCAGTCAAATTATGTGTTTAGGCTTCAGGCCTATGAGATCATGCTAATTTAAACAGCTGCTCAAAAGAGCTTCAATACTATAGTTTGACAGATGGAGAAAATGGTACTCACTAATAACCCAAATTGCTTTGACACCAACTGATTTCTCTATTGTTAACATTTACTTGCATTATCAATTACAAATAGCTTTGAAAATTTGAACCTATTCTTCGGTGCTGATATCCTAAGGAAGAGCTCTTCAAAATCTGAGATCCTCATTTGCAATAATATCATCATTATTATACCCAACTTCCTCTTATTCTTTTCCAAAGAAGAATTAAGATACGGGGAACTGAGGGTCACATTTATATTTCCATTGTGTGAAGGAGATTGTTAGGCACCTTTGTTTCTGATTTTCATTATTTGGAACTAAACTCCCCTACCTTTGGAAATAAAGTGTGTGATTACATTTTATTCACAAAAAGGGATTTGTAAGATTCATAACTGTTGGAAGAAACAGCTGTTTCTCTTTACTACTGCATTTGCTTTCTTTCAGTGCATAGGAAGTCAGCTGGGATTTGCTAAGTGCCAGAGTGAATGAAACACAAACTTAGTCTTTGGTACTATTTGGAAATAATATTTCCCTAATTGTCTTTATACAAGAGACTAAAACGTCTTTAAAGTAATGTTTCCTCAGAACAAAGAAAATAGAATACACAATAGAAACAAAAGCCATTCAGTTGGTAAATGTAGATTCAATGTATGAAAATTAATTGAACAATTGAAAGCACTGCAATTCTATAGAAGATTTCGGGGAAGCCTGAAAACATAAATCTTGAAAGTATATCTCTCAAAATTACTGATTGTGTTATCTAGGATCTTAAATCTTCTTAGATAAGCTTTCCTAATGATCAGCATTATTCAGATTAACAGGATCAGGGTTATAGAATTGTTTCTGCAATGTTCCAGTAAATAGAATTTAAAAATAGAGTATTCTGTTGCTGTTATTGCTGCATTTAAGTAACTGTGATTTCCTCTTCTTGCTTTCTCTACACAATTAATTTGTCTACATTAAATTCAATGTCTTTTTAATCTCATTTTCATCAGTCGGCTGGTATTTGGCCTGTATGGCTACACTCTTTTAGAGTTCTTTGATTGTCCTCACTCATATTTTCCCTTGATATATTTAGGTTGTTAAAGATATTCTTATAAATGCTAGGAGGAATAATTGCATTTTAGTATCCCAGTGGTTCTCCATATCACATTTGATCACCATTTTTAAGTAAAAGAAAACTAATAGTTATGACCAGCAGTAGACAAACATTTTCTCATAAAACCACTAAGTGGAAATTATTGAATATTACACACCATGTCTGATATATAAAATCAATCCTTAATCAAGTCTGTTCTAGTCAATGTTCAACAGAGAAACAGCTGTTTTTAAGAAATTTATTACAAAATACTGACTCAGATCATTCTAAAATGGGTTGTCTCTAAGACCGACAAAGTGAAGAATCAGGTGACCTAATGCTACAATTCCTGCCCAACGTCAAGAAGCTTCAAACTCAAGAACCAATGCCTCAGTTATTGAATACCACAAATAAGCTGTTGCTTCATAGTAAAAAATTTACAAGTGTTATAATTTTTTTTCCAAAACAGTTTTACCAAAAAAAAAATTATTTTGATTTAAGGTAAGAAATTGTGTTCAAGACAGAATGTGATTTTTCCAAGGCTGGGTGAAACAATTTAGGGTAAATTACATCTCACTAAAATAATGGTATTAAAATTCTCTTATTTTCTTAGAATGTGTTGCAATGAAAAATAATATTCACAAAACAGTTTTGGGATCATAAGATGGATAATTACCAAATGTATTTAAATAAAATAGTAAATATTAGAATAACAATTTACTTCAATCCTATTACTGGCCATAATATATATTTTGTTATTGTTGGAAAATTTTAAATATTGATTTTTATCAATACTTTTATTTATTCTTTTACTTATATAGGATAAACATAATTATATGTTTATAGTTTCAATTTTTTATTTTATTCAGATATATTTTATATTCATTTTTATTAGGATTAACCAACCATAGGTTACAGCAAACATTTAAAAAGCTTTCTTTAAAAATATGATGGAAGTGTAGTACAGCAAGTAGGGCATTTGCCTTGTATGCAGCATACCTGGATTCAATCTCTGGCATCTATATGATTTCCTAAATTTGCCAAGAACCACTCCTCAGGGCAAAGCCAGGTATAACTCAAGAACACCATCAGGTATGACCCTAACCTCACCTCACAATAAAGAGTAGATATCTTTTAGAGTATTGGGACTTAAAAGACATCTGCTCAAACTTTCTTGAAGAGAACAATCTAAGGTGTTAACTAAATTTTAAAATTTCACCAAAACATATATTTGTTTTAAGTAATGAATTTGTCTTAAGTAATTTGTGACACCAAAATATATGTAAAAATAAATACTGATATGAATGTCAATGTCACCCTAAAATATTTATCAAGTATAAGGGATATGATCACAATTTTCAAAAGAAGCAGAGATGTCAGAAGCAGAAGAAACCTTGAGTTTTGAAAGGCATTTTTAAAATAAAAGAGAGCCCAAAAGAGATCCATAAAAGGGCCTTTGATACCTAAAAGAGGATGATATCTTGAGAAATTATAACAATTCAACATTCCTATATATTTCCAATAAAACTCATTTTATATTAAACCACAAATTTATTAAAGTGCTATTCAGATTAAGTTCCAAGAATTTGGCCAAAGCTAAAGAAAATCATTTCAAAAATAATGCCTCGCCAACTTTTTTTTAATCCTAGAAAAAGAAAATTTCAAAGAAAATATGCCATTCAAATTTTACAAGAACTACTTGACACATAGATAAGCAAAACACTGGGTGCAAGACTCAAAATATTAAAATTAGAGCCACAGAAATAGCTGGTAGAAAACTTGCTTTGCACACAACCAATCTGGTTAGATCCCCAGCACCCACATATGGTATCATAAGTGGTTGTCAGACAACCACCAGAAGTGCTCCTTAAGCTCAGAGCCAAGAGTATGCCCTAAGTACTGCTAGTACCTAAATACACAACAGATTATAGTCCTAGGGACTAGAACAATTGTATATCAGAGAGTGTGGTTGCCTTCCATGCAGCTGACCTGGGTTCAATCTCAGCACCATATCTGGTCCTCCTGCAGCCTACCAGGAGTGATCCCTGAATTTAGAGTCAGGAGTGAACCTTTAATACCAGCAGATATGAGTCCAAAATTATAATACATGCATACTGAGAAACATGTATACTAAGAATTTAGATGCTCAAATTTACTGATACAAAGTAATACATAGACTAATTATTTATATTCAGGGTAAATAAAGAACAAATTTGAAAAACTTCAAGAAACCACACTTTAAATGGTTTCTAAGCAGATTTGAAAAATGAACCAAGGAGAATTCATAGAATTTCAAAATATCATTATTTGTAGAATAAGCTTTATGTTATGATGAAATAGCTTGTGATATAACAATGCTCTAACTAATAATGAATAGATTCATTCGGAAAGAATATGAACATCTGTATAAAGTTTCTGAGGAGTTGCTGATGTTACCAGGTGAACAGGAACAAGATTCCAGATAATAAGGAACTGCCAGGAAAAAATTAGAAGAGGAAAAATTAGACAATTCTAATTGAGAATTCTAATTCTACTGAGGGCATTTGCTGATAACGATATGAAAATGGAAGCAAATATTTGTGAAGATGTGCAAAAATAAAAGACAGTGTTTTGTCAGTTTTGCCAGATTTAAGATATGCAATAAGAACAATTGTTTTGCTTCTCTAAAAAATAGATCCTGAAACAAATTTTTGAGTAGTTCAAGAAAAGAAGTCATGAAACATTGCAAGAGCAGAAAAGAAAAGGTCTAGGAAAGAAGTGGCAATAAAGAAAAGGGTAATCATGAAGATAATCATAACTGTTGTGTGGAGGTTATCACACAACTGGATTCAGGTACTATATAATATATATAATATGATATAATATATAATGTTGTATATGATATGAACCTCAGATCAATCACACCAAAGGGCAAAGGGGAGCATATATATTTAATGCACAATCTTCTACTAACTGATGATTAATGATAAGTAAGAGATAACAATTAATAGATGCCATTTTAACCTGATGTTTGCATTAATAAACTAGAACCTGGTGTTAGGAAAATGTCTTCAGAAGATATGCAGGTTCTAACATTTTGTGTTTAGATTTATATGCACTGAAATTGGAAGGGCCTAGTGGTGTTAGAGGGTTCATAGCTAATGGTATGGGAAAGGTCATGGAAGTATGAGATTATATGGGAAGGACCAAACCAAACAATGCTAAAAGACCACCAAGCAGCAAGGCTCCAAGTGAAGTGCCAGTTCAAATTTATGGCAGTTAAAAATTTCACTGGAGTTTTATGACACTCTGCAAGGCATTTTTCTAATTATGTAGCCCTTTGTGACACAGAGGGAACCAAGTATAAGCAAGTCCCAGATGACTGCTGAATGAACACTGACTCATTACACTATCACTATATTAACTTAACATATCAAAATTCACACCCACTAGTTCTATGGGAATTTATAATTATCATAGAAACCCAAGGAAACACTAAAAATTATCACGACTTTTTGATTCTCTATCTCCCACTATTTGTGAAAAGAATGGAAGAGAATGAAAAGAGTGAAAGTCTGAAGCCATAAAAAGAAGCAAAATTAAAACAGTAGTAGTGTTCCCCTTGCATCCTTACCTTTTCTAGTTTCCTTAAATTAACACTTCAACCCTAGCAGGCTATTTGCTTCCATTGCCTTCTTAAATAACAACTTGATTTGAATATATTATACCTCATGGAATCTTTCTTGAGGATGTGTTGTGTACACACACCCTGATTCATTGTGTATACTCCTACCTTTTAGAATTTGGCTCTGTGTGTATGCCTCAATACTGTGATCTATGAATGGGTTCCATTACTTCTGCATGAAACCTGTTGTTCTGCTCAAATTTACACAAATACCAAGTTTAGTTTTCTTTATCCTTAAGAAAAATTCTTCAAAATGGGGTTGATAAATTATAATTTCTAAAAATAAATGTTTGTAAAAGAGAAGTATACAGTCTTCATTTGTATTTGACCTTGAGCAATATTTATGTTTATTATTTCTTTTATCTGATCTATCAGTTCATCATATTTTGGACTGTTGATCACATGATAATAATATATGTCATTTGAGGAGCATTGATTATTTTGATAATAATCTAAATGGATAGTGGTTTATGCTTTTTTTAGACCATCCAGTTTAATTTCCTGGTCATGGTTACTAATAGGCACTAAAATATCAAGAGGCAACCAAATAAATATGCAATATTTATCCCTGCTACTACTGTATAGCTTCAACCTTTGTTCTTCCATATAATTAAACCAGTTATGCTTATTGATATGATGCCAACATATTTTTACCAATGTAATGGATAAAAGAAGAAAAAAGTAAAGGAGCCCAAGTCACCAATTACAGATATACTCTTAACTCCAGTGAAAATAATTACTATAACTCTAAGAGAATGTCACTTTAGGAAACATGACCTCTAGTGAACCTATACTATGAAAGAGATGATGAACACTTTCAAGAAAGTCACCAAAAGTGATAACAAAAGGACCCATTCCTATTTTCAACTTTCAAGTGTTTAATGCCAAGACTATTGCAACATCTAATAACTATTGTATCAAAGTAATTACCATATCTAGCACCCACTACTAAGTAAATATTCTTTCCTCTTTGTTGGGTATATTATTCAAGCAGACACAAACATCAGAAATATAGATATCCTCAGAGTCCTAAGATTCTGACTAGATGCACTGAAGGCTGAAATAGAAAAATATTACTGAAATCTGTATGTATTCCTTTGAGAATGAATTGCTATCAATGACAGTTCGAAAATGTTTTTCTATAAACAATTTTCAACTAAATGAGTGTTTGATTTCTTTTCAATGGGTGATAAAAATACTTAGGTAGCTCAGCTTGCCCAGTGAAAAGGAGGCCAAGATTCTGCATTCACATATAAGTTCTACCCCACTGGGATTAGTTCATAGTCTATCCACTTGATTATTTAATGTCATGTCTATAGAGCATGTATAAGACAGATATTTATATCAAAACTCCTATATATGTATCTTTATCAGACTTTTCTAGTTCTGATTTATCAGTCAAATTTATTCTAAAACTAAGACTGCCTAAATAGTCAAGCAAAAGTAGTACATCTTAAGCCTATAACAACCATTATATGCTAAGTCCATGATTAAGGGCTGAGGTTATTTTCTTTTCTTAAAATCAAGCTGTCTTTGAAAACATTGAAAATAATGAGACAAAAAGTATCTTTCTAGAAATAAAGACTGAAAAACTGTAGAAATCGGTGAAAATAAGAATGTACTAATTTAAGAAGCTCTCTGAAGTTCAAGCAGGATATAGAAAGTCACATTTGGGAACATTATTATCTGGGTGCTGATTCTGAGAAATAATCTTAAAATTCTTTGAAACAGAATAGGAAAACAGACGAAAACTTAATGCAAAATAACTTAAGTCAATCATATTGTCCCTCTTGTCAGAAAAAATAATAGTGAAAATATAGTTTATGGTAGTTGAAAAAGTGTTGTCATGATAAAGATAGTCATATGTTATTTATCGCCCTCTTCAAGAAGAATAGAAGAATATGAGTGCATTTTCAATCTTCTTGAAACTTTGATGATTTGTGCTAATTTCAGCAATAGATTATATCTGACATGATAGCATGGACAGTTCTGGATCTAACCTTTAAAATGATTGGTAATTTGTGGTTTTTTTTAATTGCTGAAGCATGTGCTCAATTTTAAAGCACAGTTGCCATGTGCTAGTGTAAAGTCTAAGACAATATGGAGATCATGTTAAGTACTTTAGCTAAGAGCACTAAAAGAGCTCAGTCACCATTCAAGTTATAGTGTACTTTTCAATACATGTGAATGCCAGAATTAATGTCTCTCTGATCAAGGTCACTCAGAGGAGAACCACTCAGATGATTGTAGCCAACTTAAAGGTATCCTGATAGTAAATGGTTTGAATAGATAAATAATTCAGAGTATAGAGTATTTACTTTGAATGTGACCAACTTAGGTTTGATCTCCAGAAACTGCCAGGAATAAGCCCTAAGTACAGTTAAATATGCTTCCCAAATTAATTATTTAAAATTACAAGGTATTTTTATGCCATTATGTTTTGTAGTTGGCTGCTATAATGTCAAATTGAAAGAAATTGTAGAAACTTAATTCAACAGGATTTGGATCATTGCAGAAGGAAAAGGAAGAGACTATAGCCATAAAAAAGACTACTTGTAAAATCTGTCACTCTAGGAAGTTAAAAGGATGGGGAGGGGGGCAGGGTGAATGAAAGGGGAATGAAAATTGGCATGATAAATAGTTAACATAAAATGTTTTCTTTTTTTTTTAATTTTACAATTTTTTATTATAATGTTTTACCCAAAGGACATCTTATTTCCTGGAGTTATTGTTACGAGGAAACTGGCATCAGCTATATTATTCAAAAATATTTGGAGACAAGGGATTCCTGAAGGAAAGAATTTTACTCAGTTTGAATGATAATGTTTTTTTAAATGAATAGTAGGGAGACAAGCTATTTAGCTCGTTTTATGGAGCAGAGAATGAGGATAAGGATCTGTGTCAGGTCTTGTCATAGACAAAAAGGGAGGCAACTGTGAATTTTATCATATAGTATATATAAAATGTGAAATGGTGGTTCATTATATTAAACTGTTTTCTGGAACATAAAAAATAGGAGGCACCTTTAACCATTATTTTTGAGAAAAAAAACGATTAAGAAAAATCCAAGATGATCAATAGTGATTGTTAATAAAAATAACTGTTAATCATAAATCTATATCTAGTTAAAAATGTCCTTCAGGGAGCCGGGAGGTGGCGCAGGAGGTAAGGTGCCTGCTGCCTTGCCTGTGCTAGCCTAGGACGGACCACGGTTCGATCCCCCGGTTCCCATATAGTCCCCAGTGCCTGCCAGGAGCGACTTCTGAGCGCATAGCCACCTGAGCGTCACTGGGTATGGCCCAAAAACCAAAAAAAAAAAAAATGTCCTTCAAAATGTAATGGTGAGATACTAACATTTTAAAGAAAATAAAGCTGTTAAAATTTATTGCAATGGGCCTAAAATAAAAGAAATAATAAAAGAAAGTCATCAGGCTGGTTAGAAATGATAGTGTTATAGAAGAGATTGTGTAGAAATTTTCTTCTTAGGAAATAAAAGGTCTATCTCATATCTAAAGAAAATAAAGGGGCATTGAAACCCCATCAGACAGCCTCATTGTTATCAAAATTCTGGCAAAGTGAAGATTTTGGAAAACCAGTTCCAGACAGTTAGTGAAGAATGTTCAACAGAGAAGAGAACCCTGCTCCTGTCTCACTGTTCCCACCCTCAGTTTTTTAAGGAGATGCTAATGATAAATACAATGTTAGATGTGAATCTTTAGTACTACCAACCCATTACACATATTTTCCACTTACGTTAGGATACTCTTTAGCAACTTTTGCCCCAATATCTGGTAAGCAACTTTTCCATGAGAAACCTAGACTCGTATTTTGTGTTTTAATGAAGAAGTAAATAAGTAATTGTTCTATCAACACTGTGTCTTTTTTTTAATTATTTTTCTAACAAAGACAAAAGAACTAGTTCTCAGATGGAGATCATTCACATCTTTTACCAGATTCAAAAGCGTTAAATGTCATCCCAATGTCAATTCTGTTTTATCTCCCTGGCACAAGCTAGTAGTTCTCAGGCTGAGTAGTTGATCAAGTGAGTCCTGAGCCTCGGATTGGCAGGATAATTGTACACACTTCAGCTCCCCCATGGTCTGTTATCTCCCAAAAGTGTTCTTTGGTAGCAATATCAGGTGCAAACTTTGATATACAGGAAGAAATCTACTGTACTGACTAAAAGGATCTTATGGGGATAATAATTTTGATGAAAATATATAAAAATCTTGCTTTTGGGTGGCTGAGTAATAGAAAAATGAGTTTGCCATTTGCCTTGCATGCAGTCGACCCTGGTTCAATCACCAGCACCATATCATTATCACCATCAAGAGTGATCTATGAGTGTAAAGAGTGATCCCTTACCACAGCGGGTGTGGAACCCCCCCAAAAAAAAAAACAAAATAATTTTTATTTGTCCATTATATAGCTAGAAAAAATAATCAAAATGTATTTAATACAAGAAACTTTTATGCGTTTTATTGTAAATAAGTTAAATATTTTTAAAATTCAGTTTAATACCTATTTCATAAATATTAGTTACTAAATGGTAAAGAGTATAGCTTTTGATAATGTTTATATGTTCTTAAGTTTGAAAAATATTTATTAACTAATATTCAAAAAGCTACAACCATAAAAGGAAAAATGACAAATTGACTTTACTTATATTGAAATCTTTTTTGGGGGGAGTCACATCCGGTGACGCTCAGGGGTTACTTCTGGCTATTCGCTCAGAAGTCGCTCCTGGCAGACCCGGGGGACCATATGGGGAACCGGGGGATCGAACCGCAGTCTGTCCTAGGTTAACGCAGGCAAGGCAGGCACCTTACCTCCAGCGTCACCGCCTGGCCCCCTTATATTGAAATCTTACATTGAAGATAAATAATGAGAAATCAAGTCATGGAATATCTAGTATATATAAACAATTAATAAACCTACATTAAGAAAACAAAATGCTGGGGCCCGGGAGATAGCATGGAGGTAAGGCGTTTGCCTTTCATGCAAAAGGTCATCGGTTCGAATCCCGGTGCCCCATATGGTCCCCCGTGCCTGCCAGGAGCAATTTCTGAGCATGGAGCCAGGAGTAACCCCTGAGCACTGCCGGGTGTGACCCAAAAACCACAAAAAAAAAAAAGAAAAGAAAAGAAAATGCTAACATATTACCTATGAGTACTGGAAAATACACAAGTAAATACATCCAAAAACATTTTATTGTATTTTAAAATGTATATCTTCATTAATAATTGAGTAATTAATAATTAAATAAATTTTATTAGATTAGTATAAACATTTTTAAATCAGTTTGACTAAACTAAATATTTGCAAGAAACTAGTGCAAAAGGCATTGTAAATTGATGTAAATATTTGGCATTATCGATATAAGGTTTTAGGTATAAAAACTTCTGCTTATACATTTTGTACTTTAGCCCTATGTTCCATAAAACTTGAATGAATATACATGTAAAATAATAATCATAACATTTTTAACATTCATCAACATTATAATAAATAATAATTTGTTCAAAGTAATATAATAATACTATATAAAAACAAACCATATGTTAATATGATCACTTAATTAAGATGAGTAACAAACAAAAATCAAAATAATAAAAAAATAGGACCAGAGATATAGCACAGCAGAAGGGCATTTGTCTTGCATGCAACCAATCCAGGACAACTATGGTTCGAATCCCAGCATCCCATATGATCCCTGGGGCCTTCCAGGGACGATTTCTGAATGCAGAGCCAGGAGTAACACTTCAGCACTGCTGGGTGTGATCCAAAAACCAAAAAAGGAAGAGGAAGAGGAAGAAGGATGAGGGGAAGGAGGAAGAGAAGGAGAAGGAAAAGGAGGAGGAGGAGGAAAAAGTGGAGGAGAAGGGGAGGAGAAGGGGAAAGGGGGAGGAGAAAGAGGAGGAAGATGAGGAGGGGGACGAGAAAGAGAAGTAAGAGGAGGGGGAAAGGGAGGGAGGGGGAGAAGTACGAGGAGGGGGAAGAGGAGGGGAAAAGGAAGAGAAGAAAGAGGAGAGGGAGAGGGAGGAAGAGAGAAAGGAGGAGGAGGAAGAAAGGGGAGGAGAGGGATAAGGAGAGGGATGAGGAAGAAGAGGAGGAGGGGAAGAGGAGGAGGAGGAAGGGGAGAAGGGGGAGGTGGAAGAGGGGGAGGAAGAAAGGGAGGAGGAGG
>PVKC010005119.1:0-33989 GCA_004027635.1 Crocidura indochinensis | reverse complement strand
CTAGTTATGGATATTTAGTTTGGAGGAAAAAAGGAAGAAACTGGCGCCAGGCCAGAGAGACTGCTCAGTGGGGGTGCATGGTTTGGCCTGGCGGCTTTTGGTACTGTTATTTCTTTTGATTAAAGAAAGGAATTTTGATGCCCGAATTTTCTTAAAGGGAAAAAGGGTGAAAATTGTCACAGCCTCAAGATTTCATGCTCAGACCATTCTGACAAGGGGTTAGCCTTAGGTGACAAACTCAAATGTAGACTTTTCTGATATGAAATTATTCAGGAGTTTTTCACTCCTGAATTGGGGTGTGACAACTGACTGCGAAAAACTCTGAGTACTGTCTTTGTGTTTATTTTTCCTCTCCTGTCGCCCGGACCTCCTTGGAGTGGGCCAAAAAGAGGCTGCAGAAGAGCTCCACTTCGCTATGCAGCCGTGCGCTCTTTCTAAGGAAAGAACATCATAGCAACAAGAAGAGAAAACAATCACACTAAGGACTGTTCTGGATCACTGAAGCCCAGCATTTCTCTCTGAACAGTATTCTCTGCTGTGTGCCTGGGCCTAAGATTTGATCCTCTGTGAGGCCTCATCCACAGAGGACTCCACTCCCTTGTAGGCAAATCGACACACCTGGAAAGGGTGGAACTAGAGAATTGTGGCTGCGCACATCATTTAGCCAATGAATACCACCACAACAAATAGAAAAACACACAATACTAGTGTGACAAAGGGGAAACAACACAGGCCAGCATCAGACATAGAGAATGAAGATGACAATTCTGATGAACAGATAATGACCAACGAACTAATCAATCTCTCAGATAAGGACTTTAGAAAAGCAATATGGAAGATGCTGAAAGAACTCAAATAACCATGGACCGATTTGAACAGAACACTAATAAGAACCAAGAAAATATGATGACAAAAGGCCCGGGAGATAGCATGGAAGTAAGGCATTTGCCTTCCATGCAAAAGGTCATCAGTTCGAATACCGGTGCCCCATATGGTCCCCTGTGCCTGCCAGGAGCAATTTCTGAGCATGGAGCCAGGAGTAACCCCTGAGTACTGCCGGGTGTGACCCAAAAACCAACAACAACAAAAAATATGATGATAGAAATCACAAAACTCCAAACTGAAATGATATGTCAACTAACAGGCCTGAAAAACTCAGTAAATGAATTGAATGACAAAATGGATAATCACAACACTGGGGTAGAAGAAGCTGAGAATAGAATTGGTGCTGTGGAAGATGAGATAAATAACAACTCCATACAGTGGTAGAGATTGGAAAAAAACCTTAAAACAAACGAAAAGACAATGGATAAAATAGTCAAAGAATGGGAACAGAGAAAATAGAAGTCTATGATAAGATAAACAGAAATAACTTAAGAATCATTGGAGTCCCAGAGACACAGGAAGAAAATTTCCAGGAAGAATCAATGGTCAGGAACATCATTAAAGAGAAACTTTCAGAACTAAAGAATATATGTGATCAAATCTTGCATGCCCGAAGAGTACCAACCAAAATAAACCCTAGAAAAAAACACCCCAAGACACATCTTAGTCACAATGATGAATCCCACAGATAGAGACATAATTCTGCAAACAGCAATATCAAAAAAGGAAATTACATTTAAGGGAGCATCCTTGAGAGTTACAGCAGACCTGTCACCTGAAACACTCAAGGCAAGAAAGCAGTGGTGGGATATTGTGACAAGACTGAATGAAATGAATGCTTCACCTAGAATATATACCCAGCAAAACTCACTTTCCAGTTTGATGGAAGAATGCATGGTTTCACAGACAAAACAGCTCAGAAACTTTACAGACTCAAACCTACTCTTAAGAGAAAAACCAAAAGACTTAATTTAAGACAAGACTAACCAAAAGACACACAAAATTTCGATATAAAGATGGCATCAAATCCCAGGACAATTCTTTCTCTCAATATCAATAGACTAAATGCACCAGTTAAGAGACACAGAGTGGCTAAACGGATCAAAAAACTCAATCCAACTTCCTGCTGTCTACAAGAAGTGCACCTGAATAGTCAGAACAAACATAGACTCAAAATAAAAGGCTGGAGGAAAATTATCCAAGCAAACAACACCCATAAAAAAGCTGGAGTGGCCATACTAATATCAGATAATGCAAACTTTATACTCAGAAAGGTTGTAAGGGACAAAGATGGATATTATACATTAATCAAGGGATATGTAGAGCAGGAGAAATCATGCTTCTAAACATATATGCGCTGAATGAGGGTCCAGCAAAATATTTAATACAATTGTTGACAAAATATTTAATACAATTGTTGACAAAGCTGAAAAATAACATCAGCAACAACATCAGCAACAACACAATAATTATGGGGGACCTCAAAACGGCTTTATCAACACTGGATAGATCAACCAGACTGAAACCCAGCAAAAATATACTGGACCTGAGGAGGGAAATGGAAGAAAGAGGCTTAGTGAATATATATAGGACACTCCATCCCCAGAAACCTGGATACACATTCTTCTCCAATGTACATGAGACATTCACCAGGATAGACTACATGCTGGCACATAAAACCTATCTTCATAATATCAAGAGGATAGAAATTTTGCAGGCTACCTTTGCTGACCACAAGGCTCTGAAATTATTTGTGAATTCCAAAGGAACAAAGAAGAAAAACTCTAACACCTGGAAGTTAAACAGCCTCATACTGAATAACCAGTGGGTCCAAGATGAAATCAAAGAAGAAATCAAAAGGTTCCTGGAAACAAATGATAATGAAGACACAAACTATCAGAACTTATGGGACACAGCAAAAGCAGTACTGAGAGGAAAATTTATAGCTTTTCAAGCACACATCAAGAAGGAAGAAGGGGCTTACCTGAGTAGCTTAATGATGCAGCTCATAGAGCTAGAAAGTACTCAACAAAGGACCCAAAAATAGGGAGGCAGAAGGAAATAACAAAGCTGAGAGCAGAAATCAATAAAGTAGAAACCCAAAAAACAATCCAAAAGATCAATGAAAGCAGAAGTTGGTTTTTTGAAAAAAATAAACAAGAATGATAGATCACTGGCAAAACTAACAAAGAAAGAGAGAGAAACTTGATAACTCGTATCAGGAATGAAAAAGGAGAGATCACTACTGATATGGCAGAGATTCAAAGGGTAATCAGTAGCTACTTTGAGAAGCTCTACGGCATTAAAAATGAGAACCTGGAAGAAATGGATAAATTCTTGGACTCTTATAATCTTCCACTGTTGAAGCAAGAGGACGTAGCATATTTAAACATACCCATCACTATTGATGAAATTAAAATGGTAATCAAATGTCTGCCCCAAAACAAAAGCCCAGGCCCAGATGGATTCACTAATGAATTCTTTCAAACTTTCCAGGAGGAACTACTACCAATCCTGGCAAGACTCTTTCATGAAATCGAAAAAAACGGAAACACTTCCTTTTATGAAGCCAACATCACCTTGATACCTAAACCAGACAGAGATACAACGAAGAAAGAAAATTACAGACCAGTATCACTGATGAATGCAGATGCAAAGATCCTCAACAAAATTCTGGCAAATAGCATACAATGCCTCATTAAGAAGATCATCCACTAAGATCAAGTAGGTTTCATCCCAGGAATGCAGGGATGGTTTAACATCCGTAGATCTATCAACATAATACACAACATCAACAACAAGAAAAATAAAAATCACATGATCATATCAATAGATGCAGAGAAAGCATTTGATAAGGTTCAATACCCATTCTTGATCAAAACTCTCAGCAAGATAGGAATGGAAGGAACCTTTCTCAATATAGTTAAGGCCATCTACCACAAGCCAGTGGCAAATATTATCCTCAATGGAGAAAAACTAAAAGCCTTCCCTCTAAATTCTGGCACAAGACAAGGCTGTTCTCTCTCACCACTCCTATTCAACATAGCACTGGATGTACTCGCTATAGCGATTAGGCAAGAAAAATATATCAAGGGAATCCAGATAGGAAATGGAGAAGTCAAACTCTCACTTTTTGCAGACGACGTGATACTCTACATAGAAAACTCTAAAGAGTCTACCAAAAAGCTCCTAGAAACAATAGACTTATATAGCAAGGTGGCAGGCTACAAAATTAGCACACAGAAATCAATGGCCTTTCTATACACCAATAGTAATAAGGAAGAAATGGACATTAAGAAAACAACCCTATTCACAATAGTGCCACACACACTCAAATATCTTGGAATCAACTTAACTAAAAATGTGAAGGACCTATACAAGGAAACTATAAAAATCTGCTCTAGGAGAAAGGAGAGGATACTCGGAAATGGAAACACATACCCTGCTCATGGATTGGCAGGATTAACATCATCAAAATAGCAGTACTACCCAAGTCATTATACAGATTTAATGCGATCCCTCTAAAGATACCCACGACATTCTTCAAAGAAGTGGATCAGGCACTTCTGAAATTCATTTGGAACAATAAACACCCTAGAATAACTAAAGCAATCATTGGGAAAAAAACATGGGAGGAATTACTTTCCCTAACGTTAAACTTTTCTACAAAGCTATAGTTATCAAAACAGCATGGTACTGGAATAAGGACAGGCCCTCATATCAGTGGAATAGACTTGAATACTCAGAAAAGTGTTCCCCAGACATACAGCTACCTAATTTTTGATAAAGGAGCAAGAAATTATTAATGGAGCAAAGAAAGCCTCTTCAACAAGTGTTGTTGGCACAACTGGCTAGCCACTTGCAAAAAATTGAACTTAGACCCCCAGCTAACATCATCATGTATGAAGATGAAATCCAAATGGATGAAAGACCTTGATATCATACCTGAAACCATAAGATACATAGAATAACACGTAGACAAACCACTCCAGGACATTGAGACTACAAGCTTATTCAAGGACTAAAATGCACTCTCCAAGCAGGTGAAAACAGATATTAACAGATGGAAATATATTAGGCTGAGAAGCTTCTGCACCTCAAAAGAAATAGCACTCAGGATACAAAAGCCACACACTGAGTGGGAGAAACTATTTATCCAATACCTCTCAGATAAGGGGCTAATTTCCAAAATATACAAGGCGCTGACAGAACGTTACAAGAAAAAAGCATCTAATCCCATCAAAAAATGGGGAGAAGAAATGGACAGACACTTTGACAAAGAAGAAATACAAATGGCCAAAAGACACATGAAAAAATGCTCCACATCACTAGTCATCAGGGAGATGCAAATCAAAACAACTATGAGGTACCACCTCACACCACAGAGAATGGCACATATCACAAAGAACGAGAACAAACAGTGTTGGCGGGAATGTGGAGAGAAAGGAACTCTTATCCACTGCTGGTGGGAATGCTGTGTAGTTCAACCTTTATGGAAAGCGATATGGAGATTCCTCCAGATACTGGAAATCGAGCTCCCATATGATCCAGCTATACCACTCCTAGGAATATACCCTAGGAACACAAAAATACAATACAAAAACCCCTTCCCTACTACCTATATTCATTGCTGCACTATTTACCATAGCAAGACTCTGGAAACAATCCTGATGCCCTTCAACAGACGAATGACTAAGAAACTGTGCTACATATACACATTGGAATATTATGCAGCTGTCAGAAGAGATTAAGTCATGAAATTTTCTTACACATGGATGTACATGGAATCTATCATGCTGAGTGAAATAAGTCAGAGAGAGAGAGAGAGAGAGAAACGCAGAATGGTCTCACTCACCTATGGGTTTTAAGAAAAATAAAATACATTGTTGCAATAATTATAATTTTCAGATACAAAAGAGAAAAGAGCTGGAATTTCCAGCTCACCTCATGAAGCTCACCACAAAGAGTGATGAGTTTAGTTAGAGAAATAACTACATTTTGAACTGTCCTACTAATGAGAATTTATGAGGGAAATGGAGAGCCTGTCTAGAGTACAGGCAGGGGGGTAGGTGGGGAGGAGGGAGATTTGGGACAATGGTGATGGGAACATTGCACTGGTGATGGGTGGTGTTCTTTACATTACTGAAACCAAAACACAATTATGTATGTAATAAAGGTGTTTAAATAAAATATTAAAAAAAGAATGGATATTTTCTTGTCTAAGATATGTCATTCTTTTGTAACTTCTCATAATATAGTAAAATAAATGAGGACTACCTGGAATTGCAAAATATCTACAATCACAGGATATATACTCATAGGAAAAGAAAATTTTGCTGCTGGTATTTGTAGTGATGCTATCAGTAAATAGATCCTCAGCTTTTACATTAGGTATAAGAAAAAGAAAATGAAAATTGCTCAGAGTGTATTTCCTCTGGAACACCATAGACCACCTGATTTATTAATAACAGACTGGAATAACTAACAATCTCACACTGATTTGTTCATTTGTCATGTGCTAAGTAAATAATTATTTTATATAGGGTTTCTGCTTACTGAGTGAAGGAAAGAAGAAGGTTCTAAGGTAGTTCCCTTATTTCTTGCAAACTGCTGAATATTTTCCCATAATATAGCTATGAAACCTAAAATTTTAAATAAACTTTTTTTTTGTTTTTTTTTTTTTGGGGGGGGGTCACACCAGGCAGTGCTCAGGGGTTATTCCTGGCTCCATGCTCAGAAATTGCTCCTGGCAGGCACGGGGGACCATATGGGGCACGGGGATTCGAACCGATGACCTTTTGCATGAAAGGTAAACACCTTACCTCCATGCTATCCCCCGGACCCCATAAACTTTCTTTTTTAAGTGGAGTTATATAGACTGATAATATTATGGTGTTTTATGGTTCCCAGAAGCTAAAATATATGAAAATATTCCATAAATTATTCTCATATAATCATTGTATAACAATTATTACAACAAGGTACTTCATTGCAGGATTTTCTAGGCCATGATTGGTGGTTGACTGATACAAGTTCCTTATCTACAAAAAATCTTTCCATTTTGAACCTACATGGGGATCACCAAAATAAAGTTCTGAACAAAAATTAATGGTATTTCCTGATTGGAGACTTACTTGATTTCACCATAGAATAGCAATGCAACATAATGTTTTTATCTAGGTTCACAGTATGATGATAAACCTGTAACACTAATTTAAATTAAGATTCATGTTTCAGTAGAAATCAGAAATTACACAGTGGAACTAATTATAATTTACTGAATTATGTTCAATAAAAATTTTAAAACACTATGGAAATAAAAAGAAAAACTAAGACTAAGACTTGTTAAAACTAAGACTGTACCAAGTAAGTCATTTCTTTCTATAAACTTACATTTAGACTAAGAAAAATTTAAGATTCTCAAAGCAAATGAATTTTCAGGGAAGAACCTTGAGAAGACTTTATCTCCATATTCAAATAATTAGAACAGTTAGTTTTGTCATTGTAGGAACCAAATTCTGAAATATATGCTTCACAGCTATATATATATATATATATATATACATATATGTATATATATATTAAGCTATTTTGATTGCCTTGAACATTTAATCTAGTCCTAAATGAATTAAGATTCCACATTTTTGAGGAGTCATGGATATATTTAGGTTTTTGTGCCACACCTAGTTGTTATCAAGGCTAACTCTTGTATCTGTGCTCAGGGATCAAACCTGGTGAGTTTTAGGGAACCATATTGAATTCCTGGGATAAAACCTAGATCAACCTAGATCAAACAAAGCAAGCGCCCTGTCCACTATATTATCACTTAAGCTCCTATGAAATCACAGATTACAGTGAGTTTACTTAAGTCATTAGATTGACACCAGAGCATATTGTTCCTATTCATTCTTTTATAAAGCCTTCATCTTTCATTCTAGTTTTAAAGGTTAGTGTTTTGTTTTTCTTGGACATCATTTGTGTGTAACTTAAAAGTATCATTATTCTGTAGGCTTTGGAAGGAAGTACTATAGAAAATCTATGGTGCCACTAAAGAGGTGTAATTATGTATGTGTTGGGGGGCATAGAGGGGGAGTAGAAAGAATTCCTTTTTGCTAAACATATGTCCTAAAGTGCTTACTTAGCACTTGCTGCAATTTCCAACACCAAATATGATCTGAGCACTGCCAGGATAAAGAACCCTGAGCACAGTTAGGTATAAGACATGTGTGTGTGTCTGTGTCCTAAATAAATTATATCTATATATAATTTGTTAAATATAAATTACGTAGAAATTTTGTTAGTAAAATAAAATGAAAAATGTCAAATTTCCCTACTTTGTACTCTAAAATTTATGTATCTAAGAAAAAATGAAAGTTTCTGTCCACAGATTTATTAGTTACTATTTGCCTCCACTGTCTTAAACTCTCTTAAACTATCACCAGGAAAAAAGGGAAGATTCTTCTTTTTTTATTCATTATATCTAATCATAATTTTAGATATTTTTTGTACTTTGACCATTTTAAATGTTTCATTAGTATTTTTTCTCTTTTATTTCGATTTCTGATAGTTCAAATCTGATTTTTTTTTGTTTTTTTGGGTCACACCCGGCAGCGCTCAGGGGTTACTCGTGGCTCCATGCTCAGAAATTGCTCCTGGCAGGCACGGGGGACCATATGGGGCACCGGGATTCGAACCTTTGATCTTTTGCATGAAAGGCAAACACCTTACCTCCATGCTATCTCCCGGGCCCCTCAAATCTGATTTTTAACTTAATTATATTCAAAATCCAGGAAAGTCTGATAATAAGCAACTAAGAAATGATCCAGAGTATTTTAAATGAATTATTTATTTATGCACAAATAATGCAAAACAGCAGCAGCTACAACAACAGAATTAATACTTATGAGGTCCCTACTATATTCCATGTACCATGTTCAGCACTTTAGATATCTCAATGTTCATCAGAGTGTTACTCAATTCACCTCAAATAAGAAGACTAAAACTTTGAGTATAAATAGTAAACAAATGGAATGAATAAAAAGCAGGATTGAAATGACCCCTTTCCAAAGAACTGATTTATATTTGTCTGCATTTTCCTTTCATGAGTATACAGTCTATTTAGTGTTTATATTCAATGTAATAGAGTTATTATACTCCAAGCAATAAAAGTCCAATTTGAACTAGTTTAAACAAAACAGGAGAATTATTTTTTCATAAATAAAGCCTGAGTAAAAAATGGTGGTCTGGTTTAAACAGTAAGTGGACTATATTTTTAAGGCAAGTTTCTTTCATTTCTTCTGCACCATGACTTCTCCACAAGGTCAATGAAACATTACTCTAAATCAAGGAAAACATTAACAACAAGGGAGATGGAGAGGAATCAGAACAAGTTCCCAAGTCCACCTAAACGCACAGACCCAAGAGAGGAAGACCTAAAAGCAGCCATGAGAATAGAATTTCAAGCCATGCTAGAAGATATGAAAAACAATTGACCAGAGATTACAATAAAGCAATAGATGAACAAATGAACCAATTTAAACAAGAATTACTACAAAATATGAAAGACTCCATACATACAGAATTAAAAGAACTTCATAAAACAGTAGAAAGCCAGAAGAGCAGAATTGCAATTGCACAGCTTGAGAATCACATAGAACAACTCAAAGATAAACTGCAAGCAAAAGATAACAAAGAAGCCAACAAAGAAATAGAAGGTAAAGCACTGGAAGTAAAAGTCCAGTATTTAATGAACAAAGACAAAAGAAGCAATCTAAGAATTGTAGGTATACCAGAAGGGGAGGAAACAGGTAAAGGGGAAGAACAATTAGCCAGGGAGATAATAGCAGAAAATTTCCCCACCCTCTGGAAAGTCGCAGCTGGGCAAATCCAGGAGGTTAAAAGGGTCCCCAACAAAATTGACCCTAACAAACCAACTCCAAGACACATAGTAATTCAAATGGTAAGAAACAAAGAGAAAGGCGACCTACTTAAAACAATAAGGGAGAAAAAAACCCTCACATACAAAGGAAGGAACATTAGAATCAAACCAGATCTCCCATATGAAATACTTCAAGCAAGAAGACAATGGAATGGCATATTTAAAAAACAGAATGAAAAAAATTTCCAACCTAGAGTCCACTATCCAGCGAAACTCTCATTTACATGTGAAGGAAGACTAAAATCATTCTCAAACAAAAATAATTCTACAGTTTTGAAAATGTCTCCCATCTACCAGTTGCAAAATAATAATTTATTATAGCTGCCTAAGAGCAAAAGAATTACTGTATTGAATAGACAATTCTCTTGTAAAAAACCTATTCATTACATTTAAGAATTCTAATATTCATTGCTAACTTCTACTCATGAGATGCTAATAGCATCCCTCATCATGATAGCCACCAAAATTTTGACCCTTTGCCAAATGAAGGGGTGACAAAATGATCTGCTAAATACTGACAAGAGTTGAAAAGTGAGTGCTAATTCAGGGGTGCTAGAAAGGTGCTTTCCTGGAATATAATTTCATTCCAGTATTGCATGTGTTTCATGAGAATTACCCCTGAACCACAAAGCCAGGGGAAGCCTCAACATTCCCAACTATTATCAAAACCCACATCCCAAATAAAACTGATACTTTAGGTAAAACTGTAACTAGTCTGTTTGATTCAAGCATCTACTGCTCTACAATTATGGTGGCCAAAGACGGGGAAGAGATCATCAAAAAATATAAGAACTATAATCTGTACAAAATTATCACTATTATCAGAATGAGTTGGGTGGAGTCACTGAACAGAGGAAAGAATAAGAGGGAAAGACAAGCATGGTTACTAGGGGTCACTGAGACTGAACTTTGCAATAATTTGCGTTATTTCCATGTAGAATAATGTAAGAATATATATGCGTTTTTTAAAACGTTAGTTGGCCAAATGTTATATCTTAAATGGTATTCAGTGTGATTCTACATTCCAACTGACTAATGGAATACTTCTAGATCTTTCTTACCCAACATCCAATAATTTCTTTAGCTCTTCATGTGTGTTTATTGTTTCAAATGAATTTTAAGAGTGTTAAAATTGCTCCTCCCAATCCATGAGCAGAGTAAATGTTTCTATTTCCTTGTGTCCTCTTTTATATCTTGAAGTTTTGTAGTTTTCTTTGCATAGACTTTTATCTCCTTAATTAAGTTGACCCTTACATAGTCATGATATAACCTTCTTGATAGCTGTTGGATTCAATTTGCTATATTTTGTTGATTATCTTTGATTTGAGTTCATCAGGGCTATTGACCTGCAATTCTCTTTTTCTGTGGCATCTCTATCTACTCTTCGTATTAGGGTGAAGTTAGCTTTAACAAAACTATTTTGGGGAGTGTCTGCTTCTGCTCCTGGAAGAGTGTGAAAACAAGTGATATTAGTTACTCTTTAAATGTTTAAAAAAATTCACAAATTAATCCATCTGGGCCTTGGCTTTTTTTTCCTGAGCCTACAGCCAGGGACAGTCCGTGAGTGCAACCGGGTGTGACCACAAAACAAAAAACAAAACAAAACAACAAACAAACTAAAAAAGGATTATATAAGCTAAGGAATTTTAATAGATAGCTGCTGAGGACTTTTTATCATAATTTGATAAAAGTCCCTAAAGCAAATCTTAGTGGATATTAATTATCCACTGGGATCAAGTGGATGCACGAAGCAGATGAAATATTAGTTATGAAATATGAAATGAAAATGAAATAAATGAGACCACACTGAATTACATGGTGTGACCGGTGGTGAGGAAGAGTCCAGAGAGAGAGTTTATTTTCTGAGTGGGCCTTAAATAGCCAGATTCCTGGGGCATAGCCAGGGAGAAAAGGGGATTGAACCAATGAGATCAGAGCTAGAATTAGGATATGAAGTGACAGGTAGAGAAACCAGATACCTTCAAGGTAGTGGAAAGAGAGAGAGAGAGAGATCACAAAGAGAGCTCAGCAGGAGACTTTTTGGCAGTTTTTACTGTACTATATTTTCTTTGTCTGAGGAAAAGGCCTGATTTCTTATAATGGTAAAAATAAAGAGTGAGATATCACAGCCACATATGGAATTATAGTCAGACAATCCACGCAAAGAGGTCAACTGATTTTAGACTACTCTGAGCGGCCTTTTTGACAAATAATTCCTTTTCAGGAGTGCACTACACCTAAGAAGGCTAAGAAGCACTTCTGGTGTGTGCCCTTCCTGAATGGGTTGTAACAGATAGCTGCTATTCTTTTTAAAATAAATATCTTTATTTAAACACCATGATTACAAACATGTTTCTTCCAGACCTATTTTGCTGATGGTTTTAATCATTAATGAATTTTGAATTTTGTAAATACTTTCTGCATCAACTGATATGATCATATAATTTGCGGGGTAGGACCACGCCCAGTAATGCTCAGGGGTAACTCCTGGCTATGTGCTCAGAAACCACTCCTGCTTGAGGAACCATATGGGATCCCAGGGATCAAACTGAGATTCATCCTACTTTGCATAGAATTTGTGAACATATTACATATTTGCTGACCCAACATTTGGTGAATATATGTTAAGAGTTAGTACTTCTTGGTCTATTCTCCTGATAAATAAGTACTGTCCGTCTTTGTCTCTAATTACTTTTCTGAGGTTGAATACTATTTCTTGTAATATATGTATGACTGTATTTTTTCGGCTAGTGAATTGCATATATTTTTTCCATTTTTTTTTACTCTGAACATGTGTCTATACTGAGATTTTTAGATATGCTATCTGTAAGCAGAAAATGGATGGGTTTTGTTTCCTTATTCAACCCCTATTCTGTGCCTTTTTATGGGAGAATTTAGTCCATTGACATTCAAGAAAATTATGGACAGAATGAACTTTCTTTGTATGTGTGTGTGTTTTTTGGGTCACACCCGGCAGTGCTCAGGGGTTACTCCTGGCTCCATGCTCAGAAATTGCTCCTGGCAGGCACGGGGGACCATATGGGGCACCGGGATTCGAACTGATGACCTTTTGCATGAAAGGCAAACGCCTTACCTCCATGCTATCTCTCCAGGCCCCATGAACTTTTGTACTATTAAACTGTGTAGGGTTGTTGTTATTATAATTGACTATTTGACATATGAGACCTTTAGTAATTAATTTAGTCTACTAGATTATTATGAATGTTACATGGTATTTTTTTGTCTGTGAATGTTTTTATCACTCCCTTCCATAAAAATGAGAGGTTAGCTGGGTACTTGATAGGTTGAAAATTTATCTCTTTCAGTAATTTAAATTTGCAATTCTACTGTTACCTTTCCTGGACCATTTTTTTTTTTGTGGAAAATCTGGTTATAATATTATGTTCTTTCTTTTATACTTAAGCTTTTTCTTCTCCCTTACTGCTTTAGAAAGTTTATTTCTTTCTTTTTTTTTTTTGCCATTTTGATGACATATATGTCTTAGTATTTTTCTAATTGTGACTATTTTTTGTACTCTTGAATTTGTGCAGAGACAAAGTCCTCTTGAATTTGTGCAGAGGTCTCTTTCCAGCAAGTTCTCTGCTATTACCTCTCCCACCAATTATTCTTTCCTTTTTTCTTTTTACTCTCATTCTGGTATTCCTATAATTTGGATATTATTTTTCTTATCTTTGTTCATTAATGATCTTCCATCCTCTTGCCTCTCTTCTCTTTTTTGGATTTTTTCATTGACGTTGGCTTGTATTTTGTCTTCAAGTTTGTCTATATGGTTTTCCCTCCCTTTGTGTGTTTCTACTACTATCACTTGCTTACATGTTCCTTAGTTCTTTCAATTCTATTTCTCATATTCTGAAAGAGTTCTCCTTTGAGTTGATTAAATTGCTCATCAATTGATTGTTTAATTTTTCTATCTAGTACCTTTTTTGATTTCTGCTAATAAAGCATTAAGTGTTAATTTCAGTCCTTATCTACCAGGTTTAGGTATGTTCCTGGTATTGGAGATTTCCCCACATTTCTTTGTTGACATCCATAGGTTCCCTGTTGTTCTGTGCATTTTGTGGGTTTGAATGGTAGAATTTCAGGTTTCTTGTCTTTTTTATTAAAAATGAAAATTCTATGAATTGATAACACAGAAGATAGATACTAATACATTTTATATACATGTATTACATGTAATACATATTCATTACATGTTATTTTCCTAAACATGCAGAGTATAATTTTAAAAAAGTCAACTAATTACTTGGTTTGATCAATTGATTGTTGAGGTGATATATTGCCTGAGAGAAAGAAGTACTGGAATCCAGTTGCCTGGAAAAAAGCAGATATAAATTGGTTGATGGACATCAAGCTGGGCAAAAGGCTTGACCGAGAACTTGGGAAAGGGAAGTAGTGGGTCACATTGAGAGGCTGGGGTTCTCTATTGCATCTTGAATCAGGTATGTAGAGGGGATAAAATAATTGAAACAAAACACATGGTCTAACATTTACAAATGTGACATTTTTGTCAGGTAGAAGAGGAATCAAACTGTCAAGCTAAACTTTTTTTCAATAGCAATTTAATTTTTAAAGTTTAGTTTGATTTCAAAGGTTTTTACTATTAACTCAGGTCTGAAGTTTAGTGAATTAGGTTGTTTCCAGTGTAAAAAATTTATTGACTAAGAACTTAGTCAGAGATCAAAAGCAACAACAAATGAAATAGATTCCTGAAATTCAAGGCACAACTTGTGTTTGATAACTTGTATAAACTGATGTGAAGATTCTTCTCTCAGTCACTTACTATTTCTTATTGTCTATATGTGCAATTTTAAAAATACTGTCGAGAAAGCAGCTTCTATAATAGCTTTACTAATGCTTAGGTACCTATTAATCAGTTCAAATTTTGCTGGATCTTTGAATGAAACCACTAATGTGGCATGAAAATTATAGGTATCTATAGAAATCTGCTTTTGACAGGTATCAGATGAATTTATGAAAACATGTGAGCATGAACTATAACTCATTTGTTTATATTTGATATGTTTAAAATATGATTAATATACATGTAATTATATTGTATTTTTATTAATATTCTTTATATTAATATTTTTTCAGTAGTGGTGATTTGGTGTTTATGGGCACCTATATTGAGAGATCAATCTGGCAATACTTTAAAGACAGGCGTCAGTAATTTGACTCAGTCATCGTGCATTCCTGCATAGAAAACATGTACTCATCCCTTTGAGCTAACATATTGATGTATACTTATATTATGTGTATAAATATATATCTTTTTTAATCTAAGAAAAATATACATATTAATCTTTGATTAATATACATAGTGTTTTACATTAATGTTCATAGTTTATGTTTGCAATCATTTCTTAAAATATTAACCAGGTTTTCTCTCATGGACTAAGAAAATGCCTCCAAGGTTCTTAGAGATCTTGAATTTAATTTAATTCCTGTGCCTTTTGAAAAGAAATATTGAAAGAAATTTTGAAAGAACTGAAATTCTTTTAAAATCTATATGCTGAGCACAGCGATATTGTGTTATTTGTTTATAATACACTTGCACAAATAAAATATATCTAGTACAGTGTATAAAACTGTACTCTTAAAGATTGTAAGATAATGTTGCTGCAAAATCCATGATTGTATCATTTCTAACTAATATGTAGTATTCCGTTGTGTATAAATATCACATCTTCATGACCTACTAATCTGTTGTTGAGCATTGAGGTTGGTTCCAAATCTTAGCTATTGCACTGAGTGCTGCCATGAATAGTGGGTTGCGCATATACTTTGAATGAGTTTCCAACTTGGGGATAGATACCCAGGAGAGCAATTGCTGGGTCATATGGCAGCTCAATTCTAAGTTTACTGAGCACTCTCCATACTGTTTTTCATATGGGTGGACCAGGCAGCATTCCCACAAGAAGTGGATGAGAGTTCCTTACTTGCCATTCCTCGCCAACAGAGATTGTTCCCGTTATTTTTGATGTGAGCTATCCTCACTGATGTAAGATGGTACCTCATTGTTGTCTTGATTTGGATTTCCCTAATGATGAGTGAAGGTGAGCATGCTTTCATGTGTCTGTTGGCCATCTTTCAGTCTTCCTCAGAGAAGTGTCTATTCATTTCTTCTTTCTATTTTTCTATGGCTTTATTAGATTTTTTTTTGTTCTGGAGACTAGCTCCTGCCGGCATGGGGTGTAGGGATACCCCTGGCCAACGGCCTTCTCCCTAACTTGGGGGGGGGTCTTAGGAGATGCTGGTTTGAGCTGGTTTGCGCTGGGGCAGTTACTGGCAATTTTTTTCTCATCAGTCTTCATTTTCAAAATTGAGCAGAAAGTTTTCAGACAGCACAAAAGGACCTAAGAAAGAAAAAGAGCATGTATGGAGCCTATAGTTACTCCCATCATAGTATGCTTCAAAGGCGGAGAAATCCTTTATCTCTTAGGCCAAGGGAATTCCCTTTCTAGTCTCCCCAATATTTACTGTGCTTATGCTAAAAAAAAAGCACAAATTATTTTTTGTTCTTGTTGTTTTCTTTTTTGTGTGCTTTGTTTTGTTTTTACTTCAGGACCGTGGTTATTATTTGGTTGTTTTCTTTATTGTTGTGGTACTTTTCGGGTTCTTTTGTTTGATATTTTTTGTATGGTTTTTGTTTTTCTTCCTTTTCCCCTTTCTTCTCTTTTTTTTCCCCTTTCTTCTCTTAAATTGATTTTTATGGCCTCTAGAAGGACTCCTCCCATTTCTTTCTTGTTTGATTTTTACCCCCCCCTTTCTTTTTGCTTTCTTTTTTCTTCCCTACAAACAGAACCACATAGCTTGAACTATCTTGTTCTGCCTCACAAATAGAGGGGGAATTAATGGAGGGTACCAAGACCAAACAGGCATATGAACATTGAGTAGAAATAAAAAAAATAATCAGACTTAAACACCAAATCCAAGCTAATGACAACAGAATCGAAACCCAATCTACAACAAGCTAGACACAAAGGAGACCATTTATACTAGCATCCCGGGGGCCAAAGTATGGGATGCATGGGATGCATGCTGGGAACAGGGGTCGAGGGAGGACAACACTGGTGGTGCAAATCCTCCTGATTCAATGTCACCATGTACCTAAAATATTACTGTGAAAGATTTGTAATCCACTTTGGTCAAAATAAAAATTATTTAATTAAAAAAAGATTATAAGATGATGGAGGGGAAGGGGTTTTGACAAGGCTATACAAAACCAGTTCAACTTTGTAATGCAGTCACTTACTACTCTAATATTAAGATACTGGGCTAGAGCTTGAAGAATAGCTCTGGAGGAAGCTATCTCCCTCTCTGCAAGCATATGGTTCTGAGTTTAAGTCCTTGGAATCATATGTGTACAAAGTATAATCTTGGCAGCTTGACAACTCATCAGAAAAAAATCAGTGGCCATTAGCAATACAAATAATTCCCAACTGTATACACCCAAGTATGTGTAAGCACCCCCAAAAGGGGTGAAACCTTTAGTGATCATCAAAACTGAAAAAGTTTGTGCAGACCACTGGTAGAAATTGTAAGTTCTTGGGAGCATGTGTATGAATAGTTAAATAATCCCTTGTGAGGATAAAAACCTTAACAGAACTGCCTTGACTAGCTTGAAAGCACATGTGGGATCTCTAAAACCAGATATATGTCCCCCATGAGCCCCATAACTAAAAATATAAAGGAAGAGAAAGAGGAGGAGTGTGTGAGAGAAAAGTAGATGGAGAGGGAGAAGGAGAAAGAAATACATAAGCATGATGCAAGGAATGTTTCAGGTCATTGCTACAATAATCTCATGATTCATTTTAATAAATAGAAGAGGAATGGGGAATAAAAATTTTAAAAATGGGGGGAAAGAAAAGATTTTTTAAAAATACCACCTATAAATAAGTCTGAGAGAGACACACACAGAATGGTCTCACTCATCCATGGATTTTAAGAAAAATGAAAGACATTCTTGAAATAATATTCAGAGACAATAGAGAGAATGGTTGGAAGTTACAGCTCACTTCATGAAGCTCACCACAAAGAGTGATGAATGCAGTTAGATAAATAACTACACTGAGAACTATCATAACAATGTGAATGAATGAGGGAAGTAGGAAGCTTGTCTAGAGTACAGGCGGGGGTGGGGTGGAAAGGAGGGAGATTTGGGACATTGGTGATGGGAATGCTGCACTGGCGATTGGGGGTGTTCTTTACATGACTGAAACCCAACCACAATCATGTTTGTAAACCAGGTGTTTAAATAAAATATTATTAAAAATATCACCTAGTAAAATAGCATACTTCCTTTTTTCTTTCTAAAGATAAAGGTAGCTTAGTGGAATGAGTTACAAATTGTTACAGATGTTGAATGAAGGTTAAGGTCAGGGTCATTTTCTAGTAAGCACCTTCAGGATTTAAGAACTTTGAAAAATTGAGTGCAGATAAAAGATTTGGGGTAAGTGAGCAGGAACACAGCTGTGCTTCCCAGAAGCTGGTTGTATTTAGCACTGTCATGCATTTAGCAAATAACAATGGTTGGCTGGAGTGAAACGTGTGATGAGGGGGTGGAGATATAATCCACATACAAAGCATGTGGCTGACCTAGGTTCAATCTCTAGCACCACAAATGTTTTCATAAGCCCGATCAGGAGGGAGTGTTCCTTAGTCCAGAGCAAGGAATAAGCTCTGAGCACTGGAGGTATGTTACCCAAATGAACAAAATATACGAGAAAGAAAATATCTCTAAAACAACCTTGATTATGATTTATACTAGCATAGTTTCTCAATTTAGTAACCATGCAAAAGTTAATTCATATAATTCAAATATGCATTTCACTGGAATATAACATATTTATAGTATTTTTGCTAAGTGGGATACACCCATAAAACACACATGTACATATCCATATACTTCATAGTACAGAGAGATGAAGACTAAAGTTATTGAAAGTAGGCATGGAGTTTAGATTCAGACATATACTTTTCTTCCTCAAAGAAATTTGGAATATTTTAAATGTTGAAACTTTCTGATGCTTCTTCTAAAACCCCTATATAGCAAGGAATTAATATATGTTATTATGAGATATACACACTTTTCTACAGTGCTTTTGGGAGATTTCTTTCCCTATCTACATGTAGATCCTTCATAACTTTCCAAATTTTCATTCAAGATAAAAATTGATTTGAATAATATTTATTTCTTTAGTCTATACCCTGTCCACTTTAGCATTCAGTCCTCTCTGGCAGTACAAGACAAAATAAAGAAAAGAAGATGAACACCTATTCAGTTACAATTCTAGTAATATATGTCATGAAATTTCATGCCATTGTCATGCAGAAGGACATGATTGAGTTCTCAAATATATGTTTGGAAAGCTACATTGCCACTATTTGACATTGACAGCCAGTTCTACATGCTTCTTCAAAACAACTACCATAGACATTTTCATGAATATTAACTTCTTTCTTGAATCCAGATATATTCTGCATGTGTTACTTATGAGTCAATGAGACTTAAAAATCTAAGAAATAACAAAATAATGGGGATGGAAGATGGAAAAGAGGTCGGGCATTTGCCTTGTATGCGCTAAGCTAGGACTGACGGTGGTGCGATCCCTTGGTGTTCCATATGGTCCCCCAAGCCAGGAGCGATTTTTGAGTGCATAGCAAGGAGTAACTCCTGAGCATCACCGGGTATGGCCCCAGTAAACAAAAAAATAAAATAAAGCTTATGCTTTTTTTGTATTACACAGTCTGATTTAAATTTAAAGTAGTTATTATCATGACACTGTCACTAAAATGCTACTGTTTTATTTTAGTTTAATTAGCTTTGATGCTACTGAGTGGTCCCTAACAAGACCAGTACTGAGACATACTGATTGCATGTAAAATTCTTAATTTTTAACAATTTTTTTAAATGCTACCACAAATCAAGGAAAATCAAGGTTGGGTGAGATGATAGCACTTCTAGAGAGGTCAGGAGCTTAACATTTTAAGAAATTAAACCAGAAAGATGAATAAAATTTAAACATTTTGCAATACATGCACTACCAATCCTAATGAAAAATTACTGTCACAAAAATTTTTCATTTTAGGGGCCCGGGAGATAGCATGGAGGTAAGGTGTTTGGTTTTCATGCAAAAGGTCATCGGTTCGAATCCTGGTGCCGCATATGGTCCCCTGTGCCTGCCAGGAGCAATTTCTGAGCATGGAGCCAGGTGTAACCCCTGAGCACTGCCGGGTGTGACACCCCCCCCCAAAAAAAAACAAAAAAATTTTTTTTCATTTTAAAAACATGTAAGGAAGCTTGAAGTAGAGATTTGCTGAACAGCTGCTGACTGAGTGTCAAAGATCAGGATAAAATTGTTCAATTAACACCCTCAAATTTGATCACATGGAAAAACTGTGCCCCAAAGCAGAATTGCTATTAAATAAAAGTAATAAACAAAGCTATAGAGCTCAGAAGCTTGCTTATTAAGCTATGTTAGTGTATTTGATCCAGGAAAAAAATTGTGATGAAAAAGTATGTTAACCAGTCATATTGTATTATTATTGGTATAATGATTTACTTTATAAGTGCTAAGAAATCAAACTATGAAGGAAAGATTTCCTTCTAAAGGTCATTCAGCTATTAAAAGATTGCATGACCATTGTTTCTTCCAAGATATTAATTATCTTTGATTTCCAACTGATAAGAAAGTCCATTCTTATGCTTGTCAAAACTATTCTCCATCAAGCTAATGAGAATCAAAACAGAGCATAATATACATATTTTTATTCTTGGACATTACCTTGTTGAATTGACAATTGAACTAGAAAATAAGCCTAGATCTATCTTAATTGCTTTTGGTTTTTGCTTCATATGGTCTCTAGAGACTTTAGACTTGTTACATATGAAACTGAAATAAGACAGGTGGATAATTTGCTTTCCAAAAAAATTGGTTTCTAGTTTCCAGGACAAATAGGCTCATTTATGTGTTTATTTTTGGACAATATTTCACTTGCTTTGGTAACTCTGTACATATTGAAAAGGTACAAATAATGTTAACAGGATCCCTGCACAAAGATGATATGCAAATTTGTGAAGTATTTCATATTCTTTCTTAACATGTGCAGAGAACTATAGAGTGAGTTCAAGAAGCAATCTATTAAAATTTTGGAAATTATATATAAATGCAGTGGGCAGGGAAAAACAAAGTACAGTTGATGTGCTGATGGCTACCCCTGGATTCAATCCTCAGAATGCCATTTCGTCCTCTGAGCTTTGCCAGGAGTCAACACAGGGCACAGATCCAGAAGAAAGCCATGAGCACCATCAAATTTGGTCAAAGACTACTAACACACACACACACACACACACACACACACACACGCACACACACACACGCACACACACACACGCACACACACGCCCGAACCATGGTTTAGAAAATCAAATGTAAAAAATTATTTTAAGGTGTAGGACTTTGGTTTGAAGTTGTGTAATTTCAGAATTTGTGTATCTGTGCATCTTTGAAGCAAAGGTAAAATGAAGGAACCTCATTTTGGTGGTGGGGATTGGATTTTGGGTCACAGCTGGTGACACTCAGGTGTACTTCTGACTATGTGTTCAGAAATCTCTTCTAGATTGGGGGACCAGATGGGACGCCAGAAATTGAATCTAATACTGTCCTGGATCAGCCGTGTGTAAGGCAAACACCCTATTGCTTCGCTATCGCTCCAGCCCAGGAATCTCAATTTTTAACCCATATTACTTACTTTTAACTCAGTTCATCTAGCCCATCCTTCGTGCGATGCAAGGTGACATCAATTTATCCTATCACACTGAATTGTGTCAAAGGAATTATCTCTTTCCCAGATTAATTAGGAAAGATCTTTAGGGAAAATATTAATTCTGCATAAATTAATTCAAAATATTTCAAACTGAAATGAAACTACGAGCTAAATACGAGTGCCCATGAGTACATAAGACCAACATAGAAGCTTTTTCCAGGTTGTTAAAATTTGAGTTGGGTCACCTTCCCACCACGGGTCATAAACAAAATAAAGAATGTAGGTTTGACTAAGAAAAAGCAGCTTAAAAGTGTCTGATTTAAATATGAATATACTTACAATACTCATCAAGGTGGCAAGCTTTAAGAGGCTAAATAAAAAATGTTTTTAAAAGAATAGGATAATTTTGTAAGGATCATTAAATTCACTTTGACTTCTCTAATGGCAAATAAGTGATTTTTAAATATCACAATATCTCCCTTCCCAGTATTTTTGAAAATTATATATTATATATAGGCTTATAACTACTATTTGTGAGTTTCAAAAGAAAATGTTTTCTTTATCATAGAATTCCAATAAAATATAAGCCAAAATGAAGAGGTAAAAATGCGATTTACTTTACTGTTGTTCTCTTCACTTTTCTCCTTTAGTCACAAAAAATATTTTATCATAGAATTTATGGAATTATTTTGACTTCTCTAAGTTCAATACCATTAAGTATATGAAAAGTGAAAAATTTCAAGGTTTGATTTCTTTGTTTTTACGGGAGGAACATGATTCTTTGCTTTTGTATTCTCATTAACCCAAGCTCTCTTATATGTTTGAATATAATACTGTAGCGATACTAAATTAACTAAATTTATTATAGCAAATAACATAGTCATGCATTCCAATGACTGCTATATGCAGAATGGAGATGAATGCTCAGATAGAAAATTTCCAAAGCAATTTATCAAGGGCAATGAAGATTCGTTATACAAATTCCAGGATTTTTAGCTAGGCATATTTTTGCTTGGGTGCTAAAAAAGGACTAATAATAGATTAATTTTTTTTTCTCGTAAACCCTTAGTTTTGTCAATATTTTTATGTTAGTATAGTTAAATAATTATAAGATCTTTGTGTATAAATTTATGAAATATATCAACCATATTATTCTAAATATTATTTTATTCCAACTAAGGAAGACTATGAGATGATGTGATATTTTAATTTTCATTATTTTCCCAAGAATTGTTTGCTTTTTCAAATAGCAATATGTTCAGAACCACACAGAATTCCAGTAGCCTCATGAAAACAGACTCCAAAAATTTAAGTTAGTTCATTTAACCTAGATTCTAACTTCTTTATTTGAGACTTATTCACAAAAGTTTATGCCCACTGGATATGTAGTCATAGGTTTTTTTTTTTTTTGGCTTTTGGGTCACACCCGGCAGTGCTCAGGGGTTACTCCTGGCTCCATGCTCAGAAATTGCTCCTGGCAGGCACGGGGGACCATATGGGGCACTAGGATTTGAACCGATGACCTTTGGCATGAAAGGCAAACGCCTTACCTCCATGCTATCTCCCGGGCCCCCTGGATATGTAGTCATAAAGAAAAATTTATATTCCTAAATTCTAACAAGTAGAGAGTAATTTGTATCCAGTAGTGGAACTAATATTTTTAACACAGTTCCAAGTAGCTAATCTCAGAGACTGATTTTTGATCAAAAATATGCACAAAAATGAAATAATTGCCACTTAACTGAGGATACTAATTCTGAAGTATCAGAAAGAAAAGTCTGAAAATACATGTCTGTTCTAAGCAGAATAATTATTTCATCATCCTTCACTATGTATTTTTTCTTGATATCATCCTCTTAAAGAGGATGAAAATTATACTCAAAACATATCTTAATCTGACTTTCAGGAAAATAAAATTACAAAAATTTTTAGTCATATAGTCATATTGTCATAGAAATATGTGACCTTATTTAAATGATTAAATCCTATTTAAATGGGAAGGTTGGCAACACTCTGAGATGGCTCTGCACTAGTATAGTACTCAAGGAATCATTTGGTATGATAAAGCTCAATGCCAGTAGACATCATACAAGGCAAGTTTCTAACCCAGTGCATTATTTCTCTGGGTTCTATATATTTGAATGTTAAATATACAGAATAATTTGGACCTCTTTGTTCCTCTATTCATATTGGGTTGATGTTTATTGGATCCTATGTTTTAAAAATGGAAATAATAAAAATGTAATGTTTATGTTTTATATGCCCAGTCTATTAAACTGGCGTGTTACTCTAGGTATGATAGCATCGAACAATAGAAATTGTCCAGAAATTCTAAGTTTCTATAGTACAAATCTTAGGGGCATATACTCAGCTGCAAGGTCTCTTGGAAGAAGGCCCAATTTGAACATGGCAACTTTTTTCTTTAGCATGATTTTATCTGCCAGGCTTCTTGGAAAAAGGAAGATATGGAAATAGGGTGCCTGCACTCCCTCAAAAACAAAAAAATCCTGATGATATCAGCCCAACAACCAGCATACCTAAAGTGTGGTCAGATTAGTGTCCCTGCAGGGAATTGTAGAGGGTCAGTGATGAGTCAAGTAATTAGGAAAATAGTGATTCTGGGTCATGGAGGGAGCAAACCTGATTTTGGCAGGGTGGAGCTTAGTCCACCTTCTCTTCTTAAGATGGCTAGTTTTGTGTTGCATGGGCCAGGGTAGCCATAATATTTCACTATTCAGTTTATATTTGTTAGAGAAAAGAGTGAGTCTATGAAGCTGGCCTGATTCCAACATGGTGAGTGCATTTGTGGACATGGTTACAACTGCCCTATGCTCAGGATTTGTATGCATAACCTTGCTTATTATTAGTGTAATTCTATTTTCTGTTATTATACTCATGTGTAAATAAGAGACTGTGGGTTAAATAACTTATTCCAAACCGAATTTATATCTCTGAAGTTTAAGGCCCCTATATTGTGCTATTTTAAATTTCAATTTGATTTCTAATTTTTATTGTAAGAGGTGAGATGAAATGAGACATATGACACATGACATCAGAGGGCTTTGCAGACCCATGACTACATATACAGCTCCATTAACATTAACATGCAAATTGAACAGGCTCTGATTCCCAGGTGTTAGACTACAAGAATTTCACATCTCTAGGACTCACCTGGGACACTGCTTTTATTTGCTGAAAATGAGTTTCCATGTTGCTAACTAGCTGAAGGAGCTGTAGTCTCTCATGTTCCTGCACTCTAATAGCTCAGAGACCAATATAATTTTCCAATATCATAATTAATTTTTGAAGTTCTGAGGAGTTAGGAACCCATCTTGCCTCTTATTGATAAAATTATAATATGGAACCTGTTATGAAGGATATGCATACTCAAACACTTGAGGGAATGTACCGATTTTTGCAACTCACTCTGAAATATATCAAACAAGTAATATGTATAGATGAATGCATGTATTATATAAAACAACTACAAATATTTATTTATAGCTAATTAATGGCTCTGTAGATGCTTAATGTCAATTACTTTTAATTCCCCCTGTAATTGGAAAATTTCTAAAAAATTAAAAGAAAACTGCAGCATATTTTTTTCATTGTGCTTCTTGTCACTAATATTTGGCAGCCAAGTTTGCAGATAAATCAAAAATACTATATTTTAATTTGTGATATTTAAATTTAGGATTAAGAGACAATATTTATTTGCTTATAAATTTCAGTTTTGATATCATTCTGGGCGTGCTTAAGTTTTATTTCTATTCAGTTATCAGTGGTCATTCTCTAATGATACTTCAGGGAACTCTGTGGTGCTGAGTGTGGAACAAAAACCTCCTGTATGCTGTGCATATGCTCTAGCTCTTTGAGACATTTCTTTGGTCTCAGTAACAGTTCTTAGAAAAAAAAAAACACCTACAACAGACTTACAAGTTGCTGATAGCAAAGATCAAGGAATTAGTAAAAATGGGTCTTGTATGTGCCAACCCAGCTTCAACACACACTATTCCATTATATCCCTAGAGCCTTACCAGGAATCATCCCTGAGCTTAGAGTAAGGAGAAAGCCCTGATCACCACCAGATATGACACCCCCACCACCACCAAGAAATGGTAGAAATGTGATTTGAAACTAGAATTGGAAATCTGGCAATATTTCCTCAGATTGAAGAAATACAGGCTTTATGAGTCGGTAATTATATTCTAAGGTATGTATCAGCAGAAATTTATTTGTATACTCAACCAGAGATATGTATAATGATATTCAAAGCAGCATCAATTGTAATAATGTCAAAAGGAAGACCTCTCAAATGTTCCTCAACCATAGACTAGATATGAATTGGCATAGTCATACAATAAAATGTCACAGAACCATATGAATGAAATTTTATTGAGAATTTTAAATTCTAAATTTTTAAATTAAAAATTTTAAATTTTCACACAAATTTAACATGAAACAAAAGATAAAAAGAGAATACACATGGTGTTATTCTATGTACACAAAAACTGATTTGTGGTGTTAATAATCATAGGACACTCCTGGCTTTATGCTTGGAGTTTCTTCCTAGACATGCTCCAAGAACATGGTGCCAGGGATTAAACTCAGGTATCTGGCAGGCAAAGCTTGAGCTCAACCCCTTTCAATGTTTCACTGGCACCAACATTTCTGGATGCTGAGAATATAGGAGAAAATACCATTTCTTCCATTAACTTAGATGCAAATGGACTAATCGGGAAATAAACAAGAAAAAAATCATTGGCATGGGAGAAGTATCAGAAAGGAAGTATCAGAAAGCTTGTGAAGTCAGAATAATCATAAAGAGCAACTATAATACATGATGCTAACTTCTGAACACCCAAAATAAGTGAAGCATGTGAATTTTAAGCACAGATTAGGAGCGGGTCTTTTATATAGGAAAAACAGGATAGAGATCAAAGAGACTGACCTTGCATACAAGAGGAGAGCAGGAGACTATGATGCTCCTAGTAAATCCAATAAATCATTTTGAGACAATTCGGCATAGACTGAACAATGATTTGTGCTTTAAGAGGATCATTTATAAACCATCACTGAGAATAGATAATAAGATCAGGGACAGAAAGTTAGCATCCTAGACTAAATAGCAATTGTAACAATATAATTAATAAAAACTGAAATTGAAATGACTGTTTGAATGACAATTGTGTGTATATGTGTGTGTTGTGTGTGTTGTGTTTGTGTGTGCGCATAGAGGAGATGAAAACAGAAAAGGGCAGAGGAAAAAGTGAATTTCAGTTCTGGCATTTCTCTGAGATGTTTGACATTCAAATGTAAATATCAAAAGATAATCAGAATCTACCTATCTGTATACCTATAACTATTCTATTTATCTATCTATCTACATTTTTTTTTTTGGTTTTGGGCCACACCCGGTGACACTCAGGAGTTACTCCTATATGAACTCAGAAGTCGCTCCTTGTTTGGGGAACCATATGGGATGCCAGGGGATAGATAGACCTGTGGTCTGTTCTAAGTTTGCACGTAAAAGGCAGACACCCAACTACTTGTGCCACTGCTCTGGCCCCTGTCAATAATATTTGATATTGCAGTCACAGAGAGTCTATGGCCTAGGAAAATGAGATAAGGAAGCACAGGAATGTTTATAGAGATAAGTGGATAGTGAAATGTAGTAAACCAAGTAAAGTGCTCCATGAAAGAGAAAGTGGTCATCAATGTCAAATGCTGTTTCATTTATTTATTTAACATTATTATTTATTTAACATTTCTTGGTTTCTTGACTTGGGGGGCCCTATGGAACGCTGGGGGATTGAACTGCTGTTCGTCCTGGGTCAGCCACAAATAAAGGCAAACACCCTATCTCTGCGCCATCGCTCCTTCAAATGCTGTTGAGTAAGGGCTTAAGAACAGATTTTTGGACATCATTGATCTTTTGATACCTTTGGATATTTTGGAGAGTGCAACCTGGAAAGACTCAGTTTTGGGGGGGTTCAAGAAGTTTGGGTACCTTTAGAGAAGAATCAAAGTAGGTGGCAGAAATTAGAAGGAAAAATGTTGGGGCCCGGGAGATAGCATGGAGGTAAGGTGTTTGCCTTTCATGCAAAAGGTCATCGATTAGAATCCCGGGGCCCCATATGGTCCCCCGTGCCTGCCAGAAGCAATTTCTGAGCATGGAGTCAGCAGTAACCCCTGAGCACTGCCAGGTGTGACCCAAAAACCAAAAACAAAAAAATTATAAGAAAGTCTTGAAGTCTTGTTGTAAAGAAGCTAATAGAAAAATGATGGAGAGGTAAAGCAATAAAGATTACTGTGTAAGTAGAGTGATTAGAGAATGCGTAGAGAAGGATAGACAAGAGAACCTATCTACTTGAGTAGATGAGCAGGAATCAAATAAAGATTCAGAAGATCTCTGCTAGGAACATTCCAAGTTTAGCCTCCAAATAGAAAGGAAGGTATATTGTGATCCTGCAATCATAGGTCATAGGTTTAAGAAATAGATCTTTAAATAGAAACACTGGAAATATTATAAAATAACATACTCATGGTATTATTTTTTAAATAAAAAATTTCCGAGAAAGATTAATCTTGTACATCTTCAAATGGTTTCAATAGTTTTTTGAAAGAAATAGGGGTCCGGGAGATAGCATGGAGGTAAGGCATTTGCCTTTTATGCAAAAGGTCATTGGTTCGAATCCCGTGCCCCATATGGTCCCCCGTGCCTGCCAGGTGCAATTTCTGAGCATGGAGCAGGAGTAACCCCTGAGCACTGCCGGGTGTGACCCCAAAAAACCAAAAAAAAAAAGAAAGAAAGAAATAACAACTGTTTATAAGGCACTCAGAAAAACGCCAAAGGTTTTGTAGTGAAACATTTTTCAAAATTTTTCATTTTTATGTGTAAAGATGTTAAAGTCTCTTTCTAGTTAAAACCCAGACATTGTCCCATAAAATAATATTCTACAGTCTGTAGCCTTCACTTTGTGATTAAAGGTCAGTTGCAATGAAAAGTACTATTTTCTCCAGAAGTTTCTATAAAAATATGAAGTAACACATTATATTTACAGAATACTTTCTTTTATGCTACTTCATTTATTTTTAAAAATAAAATCACATACATAATATTCTCTTCACACACATACTGGTCTAACTTTCTCTACAGAATAGACAACTGTGCAATTTTTGTGTATATTTTCTGTTCTTTGGTCATTTGCCAATGTATTTGTCCAATCAATATATGAGATATGTGTTCATGTGATTATTCCTACCGAATTTGAGAGACTAGATCATGTAACAGGCAACTACTTGATTGGTATATTGTGAACATGTCATTTAATTTATCTTCCCAGAATGATCAAGTCATCTGGAGATATTGTAGATTAAGTAGTAGATAGAGATTTTCACAAAGTGTGGGTTCAATATACTTTCTTTTGCTTACAAACTCAGAACATTTATATATCTTGTTCTTTTTTTAGATATCTTATCTCATTGAGATATTATATTAGTAATCATGATAGAGTGGCAATTTTTATCTTTTTGAGTATCATTGCCTCATATATACCATTTATAATAGGAACTACTATTTTAGTCAAAGTATTAAAATCATTTGCCCCACTAATTGCTTCTTTATACAGGAGTGCATCTAAATTCTGACAGAATTTGACCTTATTTATATCTCTTTATAATTTACCTATGTTTTATCAACTATCATCTATATTCTTCTACTTCTTATTATAAAATATCATAATTTTAGTACTCTAACTTTTAAGGTATGTTTATTTTAATTTAATTTAATTTAACCTTTACACTAGTATAATTTCATATTTCAACATATGTGGTTATAGAAAAGGAATTATTTCCTACCACCTAATGGAAAAGACAGCATCTAGAAGATGATTAAGTTTATTGCTAGGTTTCTACAATTTTTATTTTGTGCCATTCTCACTAAAGTGGCATGATATCTCATTACTGTTTTGGTTTGGATTTCCCCAATAATAAGAATGCTGAGCATTTTTTCATGTATTTATTAACAATCCACTTGTCTTCCTTTGAGAAGTGTCAGTCTTGATCTGATGTGTTGAAAGTAATTACTTTTACTATGGAGTTACATGTCTTTTAGTTTTAGCTCATGTTTCTTTTGACATGGAAAGACTTTAGTTTGATGTGGTCCTACTAGTTTATTTCTGATTTTGTTGACCTTACCAGTGATCTCATACTCATACCTCTTTTGTTCTTACTTCTCCAGTACTGTATATTGTTTTATGTTCCTTAGTTTCTTACTTAGCTTATGCTGTCTTCTCATTAATGTGTACATTCTCAAATGATATAAGTAAACAGCTTTTTATTTTCAGTTTAAAGCAAAAAACACAGATACATATTGAACTATTTTTTGTGTTTTGTTAACAATACCGCTGTAAGCAACATAACTCAAAAATTTATTTCTCTTTTAGGTGAATTTATAAAGTTAACTTCCATTGGAAATGCTTAAAATATAAATAGCAACATTTTTCTTGTAAATTCATGTGAGAACTAATGAGGCCACCTTCATTGTACTAAGACTGCAAAACTAAGACTGCTGCAAGAGAAATCAGTTTCTAAAGTTACTAAATTGGCTAAGTTTAAAGAAGGTAAGATTGAGTGTGCAATTATTTTATTTGTCTCTTGTAGAAATTTAACTTGAAAATAAAACATCAGAAACATGACTGAATTTTATTCTCGAAAGCTGTGAAGTATAGATTTAAAAAATTCTCATATAGGCACATTTGCACATATTACACAGTTTTGATTATGCAAAGGGTTAATATTTATTATATCATGGTAAACATTTTGCAGCACACAAACACATACATAGATATGTGCCTATGTACAGATATGAAATCATCATAGGCTGTACCTTAAATATATTAAAATATATAGTATTAAATCAGAAAAATAATGCAGTAGGTAAAGTAGTTGCCTTTTGCACAACTGGATTTTATATGCAACTGTCTTATGTTTAATATGTGGCACCACATATGCTCCCATTAGCACCACCAGGAGTTACTCCGGGTGCAGACCCAGGAGTAAATGGTGAACACAGATGAGCTTGACCCAAAGTTAACCCCCACCAAAATATTAATTTTAATATCTTTTTTTTAATTTTTAATATCTTAATCTAGGGAAGGACAAGTAAAATAAAATCAACTCAGAGGAAAGAGACAAAGTTCCGATGACATTTTAATGTTGATTAGTTACAATAGTTGAAATTAAGACCCATGGATCAAAATAGAACATATTGCTATATTTGGCACCTACCGTATTTGCCAGCGTATAAGACGACCCCTTAATTTTGCAGTTAAAACATAGGTTTAGGCTTATATACGCTGTATCAGACAGAATGTTCCTGTGCTGCAACTGTATGTACCACAGTGAGACAATCATAACAAGCAAAGGTCCAAAGGTTATACTGTAATAGAAGTCCTCTCTGACTCTGGCCAATTGGAGCAGCCTTTTGACAGTGTAGATTCGAGTCCAGAACATTGTCTAATTTGCATGCATCAAAAGCCTGCTTGGATTGGCTGAGTCAGAGAGTCGGTCTGAGCAGCCTTGCAGTGATTGGTGCAGGATCGAGTTGGAAAATTCGTTTTGTGGCAATATTCAAACAGTTTTTATTTAACGGCATATTGAAACATTTTTCGGGATATACTTGGCATATAAGACAACACCCGATTTTCGGTTGAATTTTTTTGTTTCAAAAGTCATTCTATACGCCGAAAAATACGGTAATCTTTGTTACTGCACTTACGAGTATACCTTTAGCATTGAACAATGTTTCTACTCCCGCATACATTTTTTTGGCTTGAATTTACCAACTAAATATCTTAGGTGCTTTTCTTTAGTCATGAAATATTAACATATCTCTGCATATTTTTCTAAGTTCCTACGAAGATCACTGTATTAACCCACACTCAAAATTTCAACCTAATATTGAAGTATAGGTAAGACACAAATTTAATTATTAGTGTAGTTGAAACAGTATTCTGTCATTCTATGCTGAGCAATTTTGCTGAAAATAAATGCTTTTGAAGTTCCTACCAAGATCACAGTATTAACCCACACTCAAAATTTCAACTTAATATTGAAGTATAGGTATACACAAATTTAATTATTAGTGTAGTTGAAACAGTATTCTGTCAGTCTATGCTGAGCAATTTTGCTGAAAATAAATGCTTTTGAAGTTGTATAACTATTGTTGGTTAGGGAAATAATTTTATTTAGGGTAATTATAATTGTGTTACTATAGTGATAATGATATGATAAAAGGAACTTTCTAGTACTTGCTCCCCATCAAAATTCCTATCATATCTTGTAATTGTCAATATTAGGTATTTCCCCCATTCCTATACAAAAACTGACAATCAATTAACATTCTGTTTGGAGAGGCTCAATTCATTGTATTGGTTGAAGTTATATCAGAAACTTATCAGCATATCTGATTAAAGGCACAAGAATTGCAAGTATGTTGATCAGTTGAAAATATCATTTACCTCCTAGATATATAGTAGTTGAAAAATAAATGAGGAGCTGAAAGCATCCTAAAGCCATCATTTGTTTTGTTTATATTTGAAAATTTTATGGAATATCTTACTTACTCTTTACCCCTTTGCCCCCATTTAATTTAATTTTAAAACAACACATGAAAAAATCTTATAATTTTTATGTTGGGCAAAGACAGCCATACTTCTAGGGCAGATGTGCAATGATTACATTTATAAGAAGTTTTAAAATAGATCAAAGTAGCTTCAAAAGAAAGTCACATGTTAGGGCGTGAGCAGGTAGAGCCTGCCTTGGACATGGCAGGCTCAAGTTGAATTCCAGGTACCCCAAATAGTTTCCCTATCCTACAAGGAGTAATCCTTGAGCACAGTGCCACAACAAGCTCCCATCCCCACCAGCAAAACCACAAAAACAAAAACAAAAGTCAAATATTTATTTCCTGCCACATTATTTTTCAACTTTCAGAAGATGCAACTCATTCTCTTAAAATTTCAGCTTCGCTATTCACTGGCTTGGATTTAAGTACCTTTGCCTTTAAAATGTGGTTTTCTCTAACTCTAATTTTTTTTACTATTGTCTAGAAAATTTATTCCCATCTATTCTTCCTAGGGAGGCACATTTACAGAAAGGAGTCAATGGAATTTTGTGGTGATGGGTATGCTTTCTATTTTAGTTACTGTGGTAATTATAAAGAAACACATCATCATTAATTAAAATTAAAGTGTAAACATTTTAATGACTATTAGAGTGAAAAAGTGTGAAAGAAAACTTTATGAGTTTCTTTTTATGGCCACCTCATAAGACAATTGATCTTGAACTTATTTGACCAAATTCATGTGGGAGTTGAAAAAATGGTATTTTTTTCCAGTGAGTCTTTTGAAAAAAAAAGAGAAATTTTAATCCTTACCTAATTATTAATTTAATGTATTTATAATTTATATATTGGAAAGAATAAAAATAAAACTAAATATTTTCTTCACATTCTGCTCTGTTTATATAGCAGAGGTTATTTATGCTATGACTATTGACGAAGAATTATGAAGTCTTCCCTGTGGGGAAAAAAAGAGGTTCTCTATTAGCAGAGTTCATGATGAGACCATTAAAGCAACAGTGTCTAAGTCATTTTTTAAAGAGACTCTCCAAGGTGTTTTACTTTAAAGAGAGGTGAAAAAACTTGGCATATACCACTATCACAAAACACCAAGTGATTCCTAGTAAAGTATTACCTACATGAATTATCAAGCTTCTTGTTAAAAACAGACATTCCAATTTAGTGGGTCTTCAATAAACATTTTTGATATACAATTTTAACAAATTTTCTCTGGTGATGACCATATCACTGATCCTGAAGCCATACTTCTAGTGACGAAATGAGACTTTCAAATGTGAAGTCAAAATTGCAATTGATATAAGATCTCAGGAAAAATACTTAGTTAAATTAAATCCATTCTTAACAATTTCTGTGCTGCTTAGGTTTTATTTGTATTAAAATAAGAATCAAAAAGAAAGGTTATACAAGGAAATAAGCACAGGTGTCCAGAAAAGAAATTTTATTATAGCCATTTTTCATTGAGAACTGTCTAAATGGGGACTGCAGAGAGAGAAAACCATGGTTTGGATTCTTGCTTTGTATACACCTAACCTGGGTTCCATCTCTGGCACCAAATGCAGTTCCCATTTCTTTCCAGGATTGATTCCTAAATAGAGAGCTAGGAGTAAGCCTTGAGTAGTGTCAGATGTAGACAAAAAATACTGTCTAAATGTGATCAATTGTGTGTGTATATGTGTGTATGTGGTGTGTGTGTGTGTGTGTGTGTGTGTGTGTGTGTGTGTGTGTGTGTGT
>PVKC010005118.1:0-34107 GCA_004027635.1 Crocidura indochinensis | reverse complement strand
GAGTCTTTTTGGAGCTGGTTTGGCCCACTCCCACAAGGTCCGGAGGACTGCAGAGGACAAAGGAACACTAAGAAAAGACCGGTATCACAGTTCTTCCCAGTCAGCTCCACTAGGCAGGCGTCCCTTCTACTAATTTAGGAGTTGGTCTTGTACTGAACATTGTACCATTAAAGATATAATTTAGGAATAAGGGGGCCCGGGAGATAACATGGAGGTAAGGCATTTGCCTTTCATGCAAAAGGTCATCGGTTCGAATCCCGGTGCCAGGAATAAAAGAATAATTTATTTTTTTCTCTTTCTCACATGTATAAGCAGTTCAAACATGATTATTATAACCAGAGTTGACAGATGGTGAATGCATGCCAAAATGGAACAGTGGTGTTATCCACCTATTTTAACTTCTTGAGCAATTACAAAATTAAACATATATTATTGCTGGATTATTATCAATTAAGAACTCATTGAGGGTCTGGAGCAGTGGTGCAAGTGGTAGGGTGTTTGTCTTGCACGCACTAACCTAGAAAGGACTGCAGTTCAATTTCCAGTGTCCCGTATGGTCCCCCAAGCCCAAGTGTGATTTCTGAGAGCATAGCCAGGAGTAACCCCTGAGCATTGCCGTGTGTGCTGCAAAAAAAAAAAAAAGAAAAGAAAGAAAGAACAATAATATTGTGGTTATTTATCATTCATTTATAAGTTTACAGAAATACATATGTGCAGAGTTAAACTTCTATAATTCTAGATATTTATTTGCATAAAAATATACATACTCTATATATGTACATAATGTGCATAATGAGGATTCATGCTCTGGGTGATAAGGGTAAATTTGAATTACTAAAAATGCACTCAAATGAGATTCTAGAGAAAATAATATCAACTAACAAATATGACCTCTTCTTTCATTTTATGCCTTATGGTGAGGTTCAGTTCTTACCTTATAACTCTGTTTTACCCCAGTAACTGGAGGAATTCATAATATTTGGCAGTTCCACTGCCTTATATTAGATTCTACATTAGCCAACAGATATGGTGCTGTTTATTGCTGCTATTCCCTGCCTAATCTCTTAATTATTGGCATTATTCCCCCTACTAAATATTATTTAGTGTGAGAATATTTTTCACAGAGATTGTGTCTACTCATTGCTACCACAAGTACTGCATTAGAAACACAGCAATTATTTATTAATATTGTGTTATTAAGTAGGGCATTACACTTCTATTTTTATATTAGTCAGTGAAGAATTATAATTATGTCAATTCTAATACTAAGGGGTGCCAATAGTTTTATTTATATGGATTTAGTTTGATTTAATAGATTAGTATATAATCATGTTATTTATTAATGATACACAATTTTACAACACATACTTCACATGTACCTCAAAACGATATAAAAATTCCATTTTTGAGGAATTAAGATAATTGAATTCATTAATTTGAATCGACATAACATTGTCTCAGAACAGTGCTAAATTCTGATACACCTATACCTACTAATACAAAAATAATCATTGCAAAGACAAATTCTTCACACTTGTAGCAATATTAACTATGATATTGTTATAATAGGATCCAAAGATTACCATAAAAAATGATTCTTTTTTTTTTTAAATTGATTCTTGATGAGTAATTCCACTACTTTCTCAGGCAATGTTTAACCATATGTGAGAAATAATAGTTATCTGGGAAAAATCCAAGTATAAATGGCTAAAATGTAGAATTATTCTTGAAGTAGTTATCACTGCATCAGTAGAGAAATGATAGGTATGTTAATCATAGAAACAATTGTTAAATCTTTATATAACGTATAGTTCACTTAAAGATGCTATATTTATGCTGTTAAGTAGTTTTTAGAATCATTCTTTTATTTTATTTTATTTTTTGGTTTTATTTTGGGGCCATACCTGGTGACACTACAGGGATATTCCAGGCTATGAGCTCCAGAAATTGTTCCTGGTTTGGGGATCATATGGGATGCCAGGGGATCGAGCTGCGCTTCTTTCTACTGCTTGAGTTACTGCTCTGGCCCCTTAGAATCATTCTTACCATCAAAATTCCCTTTCATAATTATCATAAGTGCCTAACTTAAGTTTTAAAATACACGTATTTTAAAGATTTTTTTTGCTTCTTCAAAAATACTGTGAATTTTTTAAATTATTAATTGTTTAGTCTTTTATCAACATAATCATGATATAGTTCAGGGGGGAAAATGTGTTTATATAAATGCTTGAAAAATCATTTACTTTTCAGAAAATGTAGACCATATATTCTTTCATCAATAAGTTGCAAATTGCTAAACATTTATGAGAATGTTTCTTTTTAAATATCTTGAGGTTGGGAGACACTCCTACTAGTATCTATTTTCAGTTCTGTTTTTGGAAGTTGCTCTTGGTAGTGCTGGGGATAGAATTGAGCTAAATGACAGAAAGAACCTAAATTTCTATATCATCTCTTGGGACCATTCTTCTGAATGTTCTTCCTTTTAGAATATGACACTTGGTTTAGTTGAGTAAGAGTGTCATGAAAGTAATTATTACTAAAATGGATATTGAGCAAGGCACTTTAAAAGATTGCTTATCATGAGTTTATTTAGTCAAAAATGTTTTATACCTTTTAATAAAATTATGATTTTAACAGGTAACAGACAACGTGGAGAAATCATCACTTAAGAGCTGTAAAAATACTATTATTGGAGGCTGTACATATTAAAGAAATGCCAAAAATATTTTTTGAAATACTTTGATAGCCAATTCATAGAAGTGAAAAAGGTGGGCATAAGAACAGTTTAGAAGGCAAAATAACAGCAGAAATTTCCATCTTTTGTGTTTATTGCACAAGAAAGGGAATACTAAACTTTCATACTGAGTTTACACAACTACTATAACAAAAATTTTGTAACTTTACCATCACAAGAATAAAAATGAAAGCCAATGAACACAGTTTATAATTTTTTTATTTCTGATAAAAATCTTTATGGTATACTTAAATGACTACCCCCTCCTTTTTGGTCACTGGATTTTATCTGTGTATGGCCTTTAAAAATGTTTTACTTGTAGGACATTAGATTAGGCACTTTAGTATGATGCTACTATACTAATATTTATTGGAAACTCAAGATTCATACACATTAGAGCTTAAATGAAATGAAACTTTCCATTCTATTTTTGTACACTGATCTGTATAAGAATCTAATTTATGTAGGTTTCAAAGACATTCATTTTATCACTATTTTCACAGGGATATTGTTAAACTTGAGTTCCTGGAAAAATAAACCCAGTTTATATATATTTAAAACATGTCTTTACTGTTTTGCTTCTATGAATATTTGAATAGTTTTGATAAGTGTATGTTCCGAAGATTTCATGGATGATGTAAAAAGGTCATGTTATGTCAGTAAGTTTGCTGCCATAAATTCTAATCAAAGCCTTTTATAGAAAATCACATTTGCAATTCTCTTAAATGTTAATACAATGCCTCTCTAATTATTTGTTGTGAAATTTACTGTAGGGCTGGTAGAATTTGTAGGCTTTTGAATTTGTGAAGTTTGTGAAAGAATCACCTTGAGGTTGGCTTAAAAAGCCAAATAATTAAGTGTTTTTGTGGGGCAGGGGCAGGTTATGGAGTCTCTTCTGGATTTAAACCTGGAAAATAAGTTTCTTTTCTAATTACAATTTCTTTCCAGATAAGAAATAATATAAAGACTTGATCTCTCTCTGTTACTTCCTATCGTCTGTCTTATTACATAATTGTGGATTTCTGGGTTACAGCCTTAATTTTTGTGATGTTAAGATCACACAAATTTTGTAACTTTACCATCACAAGAATAAAAATGAAAGCCAATACACAGAGACAGCAAAATAGAGAAAGCATGTGTGTCTTGAAAATACTCTTGCTAAATCAACAATCAGTTCTTGAACACTTGCTAGTTGAGAAAAATAGATGCAACCAATTTACATTTTTAGCGTTATTTATGATGTTAGATTAATAAAACCTTCAAACTGATATATAGTACCACATCGAAATTTTGTTTTCATTTATTAAAAGTAGAGCAGGTACTATGTTTAATAAAATAAACTACATGAACAAACAACACATTGCTTCACATCTTGCAAAATATAGAAAAATAACAAGTGTTTCAAATGAAACAAAAATAAAGTATAGATCAAATTATCGATGACAGGAAAAGAATGGAAAAATGTGGTGAGTAAATTGGGATAAAATGAGGAAATAGAACAAGAGTAAATGTGCAGTAGGCAATAATTAGTTGAAAAGAGGTGCCAAAACACAGTGCCGTTAGGGTAGTAAAATTATGATATACAAGGATATAAAATGAATTACAGAAGCCTGAACAATAGTACAGCAGAAAGGATGCTTTTCTGCCTGAAGCAGACCCAGGTTTTATATCTAGTATTCCATATGGAACTGAGTCTGCCAGGAGTGATCCCTGAGTGTAGAGACAGGAGTAAATCCTATAAATCATCTGATGTGGTAAAAAAATATAAAAATGCATGCAAAAAAGTGAATTATAATAAATCCTAAAGTATATATTAATATGATGAATGTTAATGAACTAGTAAGAATATGTCTCCTCAAAATTCAAATTTTGAAATAGATCAAATTAATTTTAGCATGATTGTATTGGGGAAAACATTGAATTTTTTAAATATTTCCTCCTTAAATAGAATTATTGCCCTTAAAAAAGGATCAATAGAGTATTGTAAAGACTTATTCTTCACCTTGTGATGCCACAATGAAAATATTGCTATCTACAGAAACAAACAAAACTGACCTTACCCAACAGTGAATTTAGAAAAACATTGATCTTAAATTTTCTATTCTCGAGGACACTAAGAAATGAATGTTTTATTTATAAGTCAATCTATCATCAACGTTCAGTAAAATAAACCTGAATGTATTAAACCACTTTTATTTATTTATTTTATTTATTTAATTTGGTTTTGGGTGATTCTCAGGGTTTACTCCTGGATATGAGTTCAAAAATTATCTTGGCTTAGGGAACATTATGGGACTCTTGGGGATCAAACTGTGGTCCTTCCTATGCTGGCGCAGGCAAGCAGAAACCTTACCACTTGTGCAACCACTCCAGCTCCATAAGCCACTTTCAATAAGCTATCAATTTTTTATGCGAATGATGTGCCACTTTAGTTTCAGTTGTAAGAAATATACAATCTTAGTAGATTTTTTCAATAGTGGGAGAAGCTGTGCTTATGTTAGAACAGAGTATATAGTAGCTATTTTTAATTTTAAATTTGATATGAACTAGAACTTATCTAAAGTTGTCTGTTAAATTAGAAAGTAAAAATAAATGCATGGCAAGTAAATTAAAAATATGACAGCATAAGTAAGTTCAAAATAATTGGCAATAACTGACAATTTTGCCAGTTTGTAAAGAAATTGTCTGAATTAATTTAGAAAGAAACTTCTTCAATGATGTGTATAAGTAGCACACATAAATAAGAATGGCAGATTATCCAAAAGATGGCAAACTGACTTAAAATCAATGCATACTTAGTGCATAGCCTTTAATCAAATATCCTAGAACTACTTGTGTGTAAGAGGTGATCAAACTAGTTCTTTTGTGCATATTTTCTGTCACAAAGGAACCTGAATTTGTCTCAGGGATTCAAAACCTATACTCAGAAAATACAAATTATGAGATCAAACCATAGCATTGTCTGCGCACATTAAGGCAACTCTAATATCTTTGATATTAAATTTTTTTAGAAAGTAAGGGCATAGAAAAAACCTAGGACATATAATCTCAGGAGCTTTGCCTTAGTGAACAATCTTTCACAACTTAAGCGCTCTCATATTTAGTGAACATAGTTATAAAGACTCAACTAGTAGTAGTCACCTATATAGTCCCTCTAGTTGTGCAATTTTTGTAATATTGTTTTTGCCTGTCTCACTCCTGGATCTTCCAGGTGGGGGCGATTAAGGAAAGAAATAAACAGCTTGTTGGGGAGGTATAAGAAACTTTTTGCCAGAGCTGACACTGGGTCAGAGGGTTGATTGAACTGTCCTCAGACTGACAAAAACTTTCTTGGCCAACCTTTTGTCCCCTAACTTATTTGTCTGAAGTAAATTATCTGTGGCGGATTTGTTGCCGGGGTTTCCTCCAGGAGAATGACGGAAGAATGAGGTTTAACCTTTCTCTCTGGGAGTTACTTTTGGACTCGCAGACTACCAGCAAGGGGTTCGACCTCCCCCCACACCTCTAATTAGAACTTTAGAGAGGAAATTTTCAGAAATTTCAAATAAAACATAATAGACAATAAGACTTAAGAGAACATGAGAATAGAAATTAGAAAAGCATAAATGAAAGAAATGAAAAAAGCTTGTATGCAAACTTAAAAGTTTGGTGAATGGCCTCAACAGCAGAGAAATACTGCAGAGGACAGAAACAGTGAGCTGGAAGATGAGCTGCATAATACCGCAATATAACAGAAGAGGTTAAAATGAGCCTTAGAATAAACTAACAAAAGATGGGAAAAAACATTAAAATAAGCAAAGATAATACAATAGATATCCAGCAGAAACAACATAGGAATTTAATGGTATCTTCAGAGTGCCAGGAAGAAAAACCCTATGAAAAAACAACAAAGATATCCATGCTGAGAAATTTCCACAACATAAGAATTTAATGGTATCTTCAGAGTTCCAGGAAGAAAAACCCTATGAAAAACAAAGATATCCATGCTGAGAAATTTCCAGAAGAGTGTATGCATCTAGACAACTTCCAAGTAGTCATCCTATTCATCCCTCGCATTATCATTATCATGGGAGTTATTGGTGCAATTATTGATCTAATTGCACTCATAACTCTTTGTGGTAAGCTTCATATTATGACTGGTTCTTCTGGTCCTCATTTCTATTGACTCTGACTCTAAAAATATTAATCTGTCTTGTAATTTTTCTAAATCCTCAAGTTCAGTGAGACTATTTTGTGTTGCTTTCACCCTATAACTCATTTCACTAAGTATAATAGTCTCCATATCCATCCTTGTATAGGCAAATTTCATTACTTCATTTTTTAAATTATTCTAAGGCACATTTTAACCCCTTCTGTTATATTGAGGTATTATGCAGCTATGTCATCAATCTACCATTGTGTAGATGTACCACTTTCCTTAGCCAATCATCTGTGTCAGCATCTGGGTTGTTCCAGATTCTAGCTATTGGAAATAGTGCTGCAATGAATATCGAAGAGAGCATTTTTGTATTGTGATTTTTGTTTGTTTGTTTCTTAGGCAGTATTTCTAGCAGCAGTATTGCTTGCTAATATGGGAGATTCATATCTGGTTATTTGAGGAATAAAAATATTGTCCAGAAAGATTATACTAGATGACATTGCCACCAGCACTGAATGAGAGTTCCTTTCTCTCTGCATTACACCAGGAAAGATTATTCTTGTTTTTGGTGATCTATGCCCATCTCTGTGGTTTGAGATGATACTTCACATGTTGTTTTGATTTAAATCTCCTAATGAATAGTGATGTGGAGCATTTTTTCATGGGTTTTTTGGTCATCCGTATTTCTTCTTTTACGTTTGTCTTGTGGGGGCGCACACCTGGCAGAGCTGAAGGATTAATTCCTGTTATGCTTTCAGAAATTATTCCTGGTAGGCTTGGGGACCATATGGGATGCAGGGATCAAACATAGGTCTATCCCAGGTTGGCTGCATGCAAGGTAAACGCCCTACTGCTGTGCTATCCCTCTCTGACCCTGTATTTCTTCTTTAAGGAAATAATGTTCATTATTTCTCCCCATTTTTGATCATATTAGATGTTTATTTTTCTTGTTATGTTCTGTCAGTATCTTGTATTTCTTAATATTAGTCCCATATCAGATGGGTACTTGATGAATAATTTTTCCTTGGGTGCCCTTTAAGGTGCAGATGTTTCTCAGGTTACTGTAGTCTCATTTGTTTTATCTATGATTCCTCTTGTTTGTAAAGTGGTATTTACATTTTGAAGATGCTTTTAGTCTCAATGTCATGGAGCGTTTTACCACTTTTATATACTTAAAGTTTCAAGTGTGATATAAAGGTTTTTAATTTATTTTGTTTTGACCTCTGCATGGTGTTAGAGTTCTGAGTTTCCTTTTTTCCATGTGACTGATCAAATTTCCCCAAAACACTGTTGAAGAGCTGTCTTTGCTCCAAATTGTGTTTTTCCCTTTATTAAGGATTAATTAATTTCATGTGCAAGCAAGGTTCATTATCTGAATGCTGAAGTTTATTTCATTTATCTGAGTTCTATCTTTATTTGAAATCCAGGCTATTTTAATGATTATTGCTTTGTAGTACAATTTAATGTTGGAGAAAGTGATGCACCCTCATATTCTTTTTCATAAAGGTTGTTTTAGCTATTTGTGGGCATTTATTATTCAAATAATTTTCAGGAGTTTTTGGTCCACTTCATTTAAGAATGTCATGGATATCCCTAAATGGGTTGCATTAAATCTGTACAATGCTTTAGGAGTATTGACATTTTATGAAGTTATTCCTCCCAATCCATGAACAGTACATGTGTCTCCATTTCCTTGTTTCCTCTTTTCTTTCTTGAAATGGTGTTTTATAGTGCTGGAGAGATAGCACAGCAGTAGGGCATTTGTCTTGCAGGCGGCTGACCCAGGACCAACGGTGATTTGAATTCCGGCATCCTATATGATCCCCTGTACCAGCCAGGAGTTATTTCTGAGCAGAGAGCTAGGAGTAGTCGTTGAGTGCCGCCTGGTGTGACCCAAAAACTAAAAAAACAGACAAACAAAACAAAAACAAAAAGACATAGTGTTTTATAGTTTTCTTTATATAAGTCTTTCACCTCTGTAGTTAAGTTTACTCAAAGGTATTTGAGTTTCTGTGGTACTATTTTGAATGGGACTTTTTTAATGTCTATTTCTTCTCTATTATTATTTATGCATAAGAAAGCTATTGTTTGTGAATGTTAATACTGTAGCCTGTAACTTTGCTATACAAATCTATTATTTCTAAAAGATTTATAAATATATTAACATATAATCTGAAAACAGTCTAAATTTGAATTTGACTTTGTTCTTTCCTAACTGGATATTTGATTTTTTTCTTATTTTTTCTTAACTGTTATGGCAATTAATTCCAGTACTTTGTTAAATAGGAGTGACAGTAGAGGGTAACCTTGGTATCTGCCATATTTTAGGGGAAAGGTTTTCAGTTCCTCTTTATTGAATATAATATTTGCCATGTACTTGTGGTAAATTGCCCTAAATATATTTAGAAATATCTCTTCCATACCTATCTTGTTGATGGTTTAATTATGAATGAGTATAGGATCTTATCAACACTTTCTTTACATCTATTCATATGATCTTATCGTTGTTATTTTATTATATAATATATTACATTAATTGAGTTGTCAGTGTTAAATCATCCTTGTATTTATGGAATAAATCCTATTTGGTCATGGTGTATACCTTCTTGATGAGGCATTATATACTATTTGCTTGCATTTTATTGAGGAAGTTTGTATCTGTGTTCATTAGAGATATTTTCTGTAACTCCTTTTTTTGTGGCATCTCTATATCCTTTTGGTATCAGTGTGATGTTAATTTAATTAAAACTATTTGAATTTTTTTTTTTTTTTGGTTTTTGGGCCACACCTGGCAACGCTCAGGGGTTACTCCTGGCTATTCGCTCAGAAGTCGCTCCTGGCAGGCACAGGGGACCATATGGGGAACCGGGGGATCGAACTGAGGTCCGTCCTAGGTTAGCGCAAGTAAGGCAGGCACCTTACCTCCAGCGCCACCGCCCGGTCCCGAATTTTTTTTTTCTGCAATTTCTAGAAGTCCTATATATGACTGGCAGTTGGTCCTTTTGAAAAAATTGAAATTATTAGCTAGTTAATCAATTTGGGCCTGGGGTTTTGTTTTTGAGGAATGTTTTTATTATTCTTTTAATTTTCTCAAAAGTGATAGGCCTGCTAAGCTATGCCAATTCAAAACATTATAAGTACCATTATAAGTTCAGAAAAAAAATAACAGCAAGAACTAAGAAATATGGATGCTTTATTTTATTTATTAATAGCCATTCAAATATTTACTTTTAATTTGTATTTTCTGGTGCAAACTTAGTAATGTATGTTCTTCCCAAATATAAATGTATCACAAAACTATGGATGCTTTTATTTTTTTTTAATTATTTTTATTTTTTTTGGTTTTGGGGTCACACCTGGTGACGCTCAGGGGTTACTCCTGGCTATGCGCTCAGAAGTCGCTCCTGGCAGGCACGGGGGACCATATGGAGAACCGGGAGATCGAACCGTGGTCCGTCCTAGGTTAGCGCGGGCACCTTATATCCAGAGCCACCGCCTGGCCCTGGATGCTTTTATTAATATGAAAAATATTCTTAAAATATAGGTTTAATACTGCTAAAACTAAGTCAATCAAGGGAATGTTGAATTAATATATCAGTCTCTAATGCAATGAATTTCAAATAAATAATAAATATAAATAAAATATTCTCTGGGTTCCAATGAATTTGTAAATTTTAAGAGATTTCTTAAGAAATCTATTCTATAATAAATTATTTTCTATTTTAGATAACCATTTTTGTTTCATATGAATAGATTAAAATGAAAATCATAGAATGTCTGTAGATAGAAAAAAGGTAATTTATAACTTATGGAAAATCTCTATGAATTTTTAAAATCTGGTATCACAACTATTAAACAGTCATATTCAAATATATATGTTATATTACTACAGTGTATAAAATATTCCTATTTTTATATCTCATCAGGAAGTGTCTTGAAAAATTAGGAGACAAAATCATTTGCAAAAATATGAGAATGTATATATTTATAGAAATTACAGTTTGTGTAAGGCAAAGATAAACACTGAGAGATTACTGGAAATATTAGGGCATTAGCATAAGTGATATAATAGTTGGATATCATGATAATAAGAATATTAGCTCTGGATTTTATAAATTCAAATGAATTAAAAACAGCAAAAAATTTATTGAAGTGGTGACATAAAATAGCAGTATATCACATGCCTAATGCATAAGGCATCTGATTTTATCCCAGAATAAAAACGGAAGGAGGGAAGAAAGGAAGGAAGGAGGGAAGGAAGGACAGGTTTATTGTAAAAAAATTGGTGTAACAGAGAGTGTGAGCTCTGACATACCAAAATCCGGTGTGTGAGCACTGCAACTAAAGTGTGAAATTGCAGATAAGATTCCTATTCAAGGTAGTATGACATTGATGGACAACTTTGAGACTCATAATGAGCAGTAAATCAGCATTGTGACCCCTGTTGTCCAAGCAGTTTAATGAGTGACCATCAAATCTGAGGTCGAGCATCCAAGCCAAACATGTGTACTAAACCTGGTCAAAACTCACGAAACAATTAAAAAAACAACAACAACAAAGGGAAGGGAAGAAAAACATCTAAAAATTAAAGCAAAAAATGTAACCATTTTCCTTATAAAAACATTCTAGATAATCAAATATGATGACTCAATTTCTGATATAAATAGAAAAATTAAATAAAATAATGAATAAATTATATTAAGAGAGATAACATTTTAAGTATTAGCCCAAAATACAGATTTTCTGGGAATTCAATCAAAATGTAGATTGTCTATGAAAAAAGTTAGGAAACCTTTTCAGAGTATATAACAGAGACTGAACCAATTAATAGAATATAGTCATGAACAATTGGACTCAAATTATAAGATTTTTTCCTGAGTTAAATTAAATATGGAATAATGTTAATTAAGTCCAAGATTATAAGGTTTAAAGCTATGATAATATCTAATTTTCTTTAGAAATTTTCTTTTTAACACTTTTTATTATAAAACTGTGATTTATGGGGCCCGGGAGATAGCATGGAGGTAAGGCGTTTACCTTTCATGCAAAATGTCATCGGTTCGAATCCCGGTGCCCCATATGGTCCCCCATGCCTGCAAGGAGCGATTTCTGAGCATGGAGCCAGGAGTAACCCCTGAGCATTGCCGGGTGTGGCCCAAAAACAAAACAAAACAAAAAAACAACAAAAAAAAACTGTGATTTACAAAGTTAATGATAGCTGATTATAGACATATATTTTAGCATTCATCCAATCATCAATGTCTACGTCCCTCTACTAGTGTTCCCAAATTTTCTCTTGCTACCTAAGTCAGACAGTATTCCTAGCTGCTACATTGACTGACACATTTTAATGTTTGATAGTGTAGTTTGTATCTCATGTTTTATATATGTACAAAATTATTTGCAAAAATATGATAATGTTTATATTTATAGAAATTACAGTATGTATAAGGCAAAGATAAACACTGAGAGATTACTGGAGATGTGTCTTAAGTTTTAGGGCGTTAACATACAATATTTGGATATCATGTACCTAACATTATGTACCTAAAGCCCCACTTTCTTTTTCAACTTTGTTTTCCCCTCCATTTTTTCTTTCTCTGACCTTCTTTTTTCTTTCACAGAATTGAGCTTAGTTTAATTATTATTTATACCATAGATAACTGAGATCATACTTTGTTTTTTCTTCTTTTATCCAACTCCATTACAAAACATATTAAAAAAAAGTAGGTTTCGGACTGGAGCTATGGTTCAGCAGTTGGGCTTTTGCTTTGCACGTGATTGACACAGGACAGACCAAGGTTCGATCACTCAACATCCCATATGTTTCCCAGAGCCAAGAGTGATTTCTGAACACAGAGCCAGAAGTAACCCCTAAGTATCACCAAGTGTGGCCCCAAAACAAAAACAAAAAGGTAGCATAACTTCAGAGTGATGCAGAAAAACAGGTCATTAAGATTATATAAAGACATATAAATTGAAAATTAAGTCACAAACAATAGATGAAGTAATAAATAGCATGTAGCTCCATAGAAATTTAATTATGTACTATTTAACAAATTAACCATAAATTTAAGAGTAAGTAAATTTAACCATTATAATTAGTAAAATATGGCTGTATATTAGGTAAATATATATGGCCTTCAATTAAGTATTAAATTTTATTAGTAAAATATATAAATAAAAATTACTTAATGAAAAACTGATAAATATATTATAATATATAAATAATACAAGTTCTAAGTTTAAAGAATGTAAAACTGCTATAAATACAATTAGGAAAATATCATATCCTGTATCCAAAAAAGTGCTAAAATGTAAGATTTTCTGTGGATCAGAAAAATCAGATTAGTAATATGTAACATAATATTTAATATGTACAACTTCAAAAAGCACCAAATTTGCCAATTAAAATATTAAGTTTCTATGAAAATCATATGATCAGAAGTGTTATGTTTGAAAACATCACCTTGTCATTGTGAAGATATAGAATCTCTTTGGATTTCTAGTTAAAAGATTAAAATATAATTTATTTGGAATGCAATCTAACAGTATCAAGATTGTAACAAATACGCTTCTAAATTAGTTGACAATTTATATTAATTTGTATAAGATATTGTAAAAGAAACATATTTAAAACTGTGACTTCAAGTACTATTAAAAATGCTGGAAGCAACCTATTTATTCTTTGCAGAAAAATATATAAATAAATAATTTGAAGATATGTATGCAACAAGAGTTGAGTAATCAAAATAAAATGGTCACATTATTCATCATATTTAAATCTTAAAAGTAAACTTGATTATAAAAGTAAAATTACTAATTAATATAAACATCACACCATTTTTATATTTTGAGCCATCAAATTATAACTATATTTACAAATACATTTATCTTTGTCAAATAACCAAAAAAAATATCTGACTGGAATCATATATTTCTAGTGAACCTTGCCCTATTTGGATAAAGAAGAGAGTAGAAATGGTGAAGATGTTTTTAATACACCTGTATATTTTATTTGCATTAATCAGTAATGGCTAATATTAACATCTATTTTACTGTTGTGTACATTAGTTTGTGCAATATAAATTGTTGACCATTTGAAGTACATTGCATGTATAGCCTACTTATAGGGATATATGTATTATGTGTTAATTAGACACACGATAAATCAAATATGGCTTACGTTGCCCATCTTTCACTTATGTGTGTGCAGTAGTTTAAGAAAAATACTTATTCTTGATAAAAGAGAATATATTTATATGTTCATATAAATATTACAGTTAGTTTATCAATAAAATAATATTTAATATATTCAATCATAAAGATTAAAATAATTCATATTATCTATAGAAATATGGCATTGACATATTAAAGGGGTGTATACACATATCAAAAGATTAATTAGCATTCAACATATTCAACAACTGAGAAAGTTGCAGAAACAATGAAACTATCTGTATTATAATTCAATCATACTGCAGTTTTTAACTTATACCATATTTTCCTGTGTATCAGACGTAATTAACTATGGATATCCAATTCAATAAGACCTTAGTGTTTGCTTAAGCTCTATAAAAATCTTTAAACTGATAAATAAATGGAAAAATAATTAACATTTATAGTTTTGTTTATAAAATATTAAGTGAGCATATATGATTTTTTACGTTGATGGTACCCCAACTGTGACCAGGGCTTAATCCTGGCTCTATGCTCAGGCATCACTACTGATTGGGCTCTGGAGACCAAATTCAGAGGACTATCAACTTAAGTTTGCTATGTAGAGTATTTAAAATGTCAGTGAACATTAATAAAATAAATATGTATATTAATTACAATAAATTCAAAATATAAGTTTTAATGTTTGCTTTACCTGGAATTTTTAAAAGCAAGCTGAATTTTCTATAAAGACTACAGAGAATTACCCATTATTATTTTTTACTTTATAAATTTATATAGTATACATATATTCTCAAAATAATGTGTATTTGTGGTGGGCTCACACCTAGTTATATTCAGGAACCATTGTTGTCTTTGGGTTCAAGAGAGATACCAGATTGTGCTCAAGGTACCAAGTACGGTGCCTAATATCAAAACAAGCTAGATAACAAGTAAAGTCAGTACTTTACCTCCTATATTATCTCTCTGGATGTGCCTAAAATATATTTTGAAAATTCTAGAACTACTTATCAGAATTTAAAAAGTATAATGCACATGCTGATTTATTTGCTAATAAAATTTTATATTTGATTTAAGTTAATAGACACAATTTATATGAAATTCTAAAATTAAATAAAAAGTGTAATAATTCTTTATACTGTAATTGTACTTTCAGTTATAATATAATATCAGAACAAATATTTTTAGTTCAACATACACTATTCTTTCCAGAAAAGAGAACCTCAATTTACTTGACAGATAGTTAATTATAAAATATTAATTTGAAAGCACTTTTCATGAAAATCGTAATATGACATCATATGTTAGTTGAAATGTGGAAATGATTAGAAGTAGATTTAACATCACTATGAATATTTAGACAAGTAATCAATAAATGTCATTAACATAAATGTTGTCTTGAATCATATAATTGACCACTCAATATAAAATACACTAAGAATTACATAACAATCAAGTTTAAGATTTGTAAAAAAGTGAAAAAATCCCTAGGCCAAAGTGACAATGTAAAGATACGAAAGATATAAATTAAAATATTGAAGTTTTAAAGAGCTGTAAAATTTTTTTCATAAGCCTAATAGCAATATAGTCTATGGAACAGACGGAATTGTCTCTTCAGCTCTTTATTCAATGTTAGAATAGGATTATTAGTTTTCTTGGTGTTCAGCTTTATGAATGCTTACATTCTCCCATTTAGAAGTGCTTCTTTTTCTTTTATGCCAATTCAATTTTTTATGAATTAACCAGGCTAAAATTAAAAAAAGTGTGAAATTCATTTTCCAGTGAATGATTTACACGTTTTGCTACCTAATACATTTTTACTTTTATCTGAAAAGTAATCTTCAAGATTTGATAGAATATTGGAAAAAGAATTTAGTTGCTTAAATGTATGTTAAAGATGATATTTAGAATGCATACTGGACTAAAATTTTATTATGGAAAGTGTGCTTGCCTTGCATATGATTGCCTCCTGTTTTATCTCAGAAATCATATATGATCTCCAAAGCACCACAAGGAATTATACCTAAACGCAGAGCCAGGAGTAAACCTTTAGCACTTTTAGGTGTGGCCAAAAAATTAGCAACATAGTAGTATCCATAGTGTTTTCCACAGATATTTAACCATATGACATAACATATGACATCACCACTTCCCAGCACGAATATCTGTTTCCAAAATTTTTTGGGGTTTTTTTTTTTTTTTGGTCACACCCGGCAGTGCTCAGGGTATACTCCTGGCTCCAAGCTCAGAAATCGCTCCTGGCAGGCACAGGGTATCATATGGGGCACCGGGATTCGAACTGATGACCTTTTGCATGAAAGGCAAACGCCTTACCTCCATGCTATCTCCCAGGCCCCTGTTTACAATAATTTTTAGGTATTCCTTTTTAACTAGTGAGAAAAGGTATACTGTTGCTTTGGTCTATTTTTGCTTTGATTTGTGTTTATTTGATGGAAGTTCTGATGAACATTTTTTCATATGTTTAGTAGCTTTAAATAATTTTCTATTCACTCCTTACTCAATTTGGGGGCTATTAGAATTCTAAGTATTGAGCTTCATAAATGCTTTGCTTAATAGCTGACCTATTATGTCTTAAACTTTTCTTTGATGAATGGTGTGAAAATATATTCTCTCATTCAGTAGCGTATGTTTTCTTTTCAATTTATTTTTTCATAAAAATTTATTTGGACATCCTTATAATCTCTGTTAACCTGCATATCATTAATGCAATAGAAAATATTGATTTAAATATATATGTGATACCTATGTTTATTGAATTACTAAATAAAATAGTCAGGCTATGAAAAAATTAAAATATATAATGATAGATGAATGAGAAGTGTGGTATAAATACATTGTGGAATACTATGCAGCTATAAATAAAGATAAATCATTTTCACCTTGATGGATCTAGATGGTATCGGGTTACTTTAAACTATTTGGAGGAGAAAAATAGTACTAGGTTATTTTATTCTCTGTACTATGTAAAAATTATGGAATTGATAATAACTAATGAGGTCAAACTTTTGACCTTCAAAAGCCAGAGTAAGATTACGAAGAAGTAGAGTTAAAGGAGAAAGAACTGGACACTCTAGTAGTGACAAGGTGACAGTTCGTTGAGTTTTGGGCATCTTGGTGGTGATGAACTTACAGTAACTTTGTTCATAAAACCATGCAATTTGACAAATTGTGACCATTTTACCTATAAAAGAATTAATTTTATTGTGGTATTTAATATTTAAAACATTATTTGGTGATGTTCATTGGAGCTTAGTGAAATAATTCAAAAATAAATATATAATTTAGAAATACCATTTACTAAGATATTGCAAGAAAAAAGAATAAGGACTGATGATCCCCTAGTGTCCCATATGGTCCCCCAAGCCAGGAGTGATTTCTGAGTGCAGAACCAGGAGTAATCCCTGAGCATGGCCGGGTGTGACCCAAACACCAAAAACAAATAAACCAAAAAAAAAGTCTGATTCACTGCACTATTACTCCAGCCCTGAAAATAATAATTATTGGGGTCAGAGCGATAACACAGCAGTAGAGTGTTTACCTAGTATGCAGCAAAGGTTGGACCTTGTTTCAATCCTCTGGCGTCCCATATGGTTACCTGAGCCAGGAGCGATTTCTGATAGAATAGCCAGGAGTAACCCCTGAGCATCACAGGGTGTGACAAAAAAAGCAAATAAAAACAACAACAACAACAATATTAATAATAATTCTTGGTTAAAACTACCTGTCACATATATACATCCATATATATAATATGTATATAATATATTATATATTATACATATATAAATAAATAATGTATACTATATAATATATATATATTTCTCTCTGTATCTCCATTCTAACATTATCTCCTGAGAACTCTATTTTAAACGTTTTCACCTCAATGTCATGTCCTGGCTCTCTGTATTATGGAGTTTTGCCTCTGGCCTCCTTGTACTGTTCTTTGGAGCAAATATGTTTTTATAACACACACATTATCACATTCATATCTATTACTAACATTGATCTTATAAATTTTTAATCAATAAATTTTTTTGTTTGTTTTTCAGGCCACACCGTGCCTAGCTGGGTGCTTACTCCTGGCTCCCTACTCAGGAATCAAACAGGGCTCCTCAAACTTTTTAAACAGGGGCCCAGTTCACTGTCCCTCAGACCATTGGAGGGCCAGACAATAGTAAAAACAAAAATTACGAACAAATTCCTATGCACACTGCATACATCTTATTTTGATGTGAAGAAACAAAATGGGAACAAATACAATATGTGGCCCGCTGGCCGTAGTTTGAGGACCACTGTGTGAACCATAGGGGGTGCCAGATATTGAACCTGGCTAGATTTCTTGAAATGCAAGTGTCTTACTCAGTGTACTGTCTCCAGTCTCTTGCAATTCATTTTAATAATAATGTTTGGTGAGGAAATAAACTCTTTAAAAATCTCTCTACAAAAATTTGTGATCTTAAAAATGATATTTATGTTTAATCAATTTAATTACAGAACCTACTTGAGAATAGTGAGTCCAACCAGTATTTATGTAATAGAACCCTGCTCAAGATTCATGAAATTAGGAGGGTTATTCTTCAGTAGTAGAGCATTTACAAGAATGAGCCCTTGTGATCAATTTCTAGTACCCCTAAAAGGAAAAATCATAGTTCTTTTGATTTCATTTCAGTAGAAATTTCTATAGTTTTGTAGATACATATCTATTTACATCTCTTTTAGTTCAAAGCAAATGAAAATAGGTTCAAAGATCTTCCCAAAGCTGTCCATAGAGTCTATTACTTCATTAATTGTAATTTATAATTATAATTTCACTGAGACATTTTATTACAAAATACTATGAATTAATGCAAATGCAGATGCCATATTTTGACTTCTCAGTTGAAGTCCTGCATAAAATTGATTTATTTTATTAATGGTTGAATTTACTAGTAGTTGAACTGAAGTTATATAAAAATATTCATCAATTTTTCCAGTTATCATTTTCTCTCTTTTAGTAAGCTTTTCAACCAATACTTATCACTTGTTTAGTATTGGAAACATAGAATATTCACCTTTCTATATATGTATATATGAGGAAAATGGCAGGATCCTATTTTAAAAATAAGTGCACCATTTTGACTGGATAATTCAAATAGTTTCTACTAATTTACTGAGGGGAAAAGAACATAATAGTTACAAGACTAAAAACCAAAACCATTATCTTATTAATAAATTATAGGCTACCAAATTTCCACTGTTTTGGAGATTTTGTTGAGATTTATTTTTTAATAATATCTATCTAGGGGCCGGAGCGGTGGCGCAAGCAGTAGGGGTGCAATCCTCTGGCATCCCATGTGGTCCCCCAAGCCAGGAAAGAATTGAGCATCTAATCAGGAGTAACACCTCAGCACCACCGGTGTGACTCAATAACAACAACAAGAACAACAAATCTATCTAATTTGGAGATAGTGTTATATGGAACATAAAGTTTCATCTATAATCATGCAAAATTATATATTCAATAAAGATATTACAGTGAGGATCTAAATGCACTCTACCATGGAATAGACTTACTGTTTTAATAATACAAATCTTGTAATTACTACTTCTGAGCTTACTCATTAGCATTTTGAGAAAAAAATTAGCTTCAATATTAAAGTCACAATATACAAACATCCACATTCCAATGAAAAAATGTCTATCTCTAGTCCATATATCATATCTCTGAAAATATTATTAAAGAGATATGTAATAATACTGATTTATTCAAGTATTTTATAAGAATTTTAGTATGTTTATATGTTATAGCATTCATATAATTGACATCAATTTAATTCCAAAATACTTGTTTATTTTTGGCCCAAGTAAAGTATATTGGTTAGGATGCTTGCCTTGCATGAAGCCAACTTGGTTTCCTACCTTGGTATCTCAAATTGTTCCCTAGCCCACCAGCAGTCAGGGATATGAGCCCAATGTTTACTGCACCTATGCAAAAATTAAATAAATTAATAAGTAAAAAACTGCCTCATTTGCCCCCCATCATTTTTGTTTTAATTTCATTTATATATTCGACATAGAGGTTCTCACATTTTTATAGAACCTTAGAAATTGGGTAATTTTTTCTGCCTTATATTTATATATCTTTCTACAAATTGAAAAAAGAAAAATATGAATGGCACCTAGGGTCCAAATAGTTTCAGGAGCATTAAGTTAAAAAAAATAAGGCATATCTAAATACCCAAGCCACAGCCAACGACAATAAAATCCAGAGATCCAAACTATAGCAAGCAGAACACAAAACAGTCGTGCTACACTAGCAGTCCAGGGATGGAGGTATAGATTTCATGCTCGGAACTCTGGTGGAGGGATGTCAACACTGGTGGTGGGAATAGCCTTAATTCATTGTCAAATATGCCTGAAATACAACTATGAAAGACTTGTAATTCACAATGGACTCAATAAAATAAAAAATTCTGATATTATGCTAAATAATAGTAACAGTGAACATTCTTATTTTCTGCCTGAATTAGAGAAAAATGTTTATCATTGTGAACATTTTTATCTGATAGTTTGTTGTATATTAGTTCTACTATGTTAGTCATAATCTTTCTACCACCAAACTTATAAAATTTGATCTAGTATTAAGTATTATAAAATATTTTATTTGCACTATATTATTTGTAGCTTTATTCAGATTTGTAGCTTTATTTCCATTGCTTGGATGTGTAATATCATTTGATTTGCATGTGCTGCATCATATCCTCACATCTATAGACTAAAAATTATTTATTCATAATGTGATCCTTTAATACAATGTGGAATTGTGTTGCTATTATTTCCTTTCAGTAACTTTATCTGTATTTATCAGATATGTTGGTCTATATATTCAATTACTTACATTGTTATGACCCCATAAGTTTTGGATATGAGAGTAAGGTATCTCATAAAATATCTTTATGATTGGAGTTACAACTCACGTAGTAGAATACATGAATAATTTGATGAAGATCATGAGTTTGATTCCTGACAGAAGATGATGCTATTCAGTAAAGGTCTGACTCTGGTAGTTCTTAAACATTACAGAACAACCTAGGGGCACACTGTTAGATTGTAACTCTAAACAAACCATTTACTTGAGGTCCCTGCTTCCCCAATGCTATCAAATTTAGTCCTTATAAAATTGTAATAGAAAATTTATCTGTCTTAATTTCGTGGAAAAGTTTCAAATGAATAGGTGTGGCTCAGTTTTGAAGGCTTTATTGAGCTCACTAATGAAACTCTCTGATCCTAGTTCTCAGTTTTGAGCATACTTGTCATAATTGTAGTCCTTTCTCTACTTAAATGCAATGCTCCACTGTTTGTGGCAAGCTCCCTACAGTTGAACTGGTACTTCTTGCCTTCATCATATTCTGGATATTATTACTAAATAATAATTTTTTCTTATATTCCACAAATGAGTCATATTATTTTATGTATATCCCTATGGCCCATCATATCACTCAGCATAAAATCTTCATTTTTTCTAAGTAAAAATAATTGATTACTTGATTTTTCCTAACAGATATATAACATTCTAATGTATTGATTAGCCTCTTACTTTTTCTTGAGCACTTGAATTGTTTCGAGATTCTGGCTATTATAAATAGTTCTGTGATGAACATAGAGTACAGAGGGCTTTTATAATCTTTTTAGGGCTGCTGTTTACCTGCATCAAGTTTTTTCTTTTATTTTGAGTCTGTGGTTATCCTAAAAATCAAGTGGTTCTCTAATATACATCAGAAAGTTGAATATTATTTTTCCATTCAAACTCTGTTGCAATAGATGGCTTATAAATTATAATTTATAAATTAAATAAATAAAATTTAGTGAAATTATATATTAATAGTATCTATTGTCACTATTCTATATAAATTCTGGGTGCTATTGTAGTTTGTTTCTTTATTCATATTATCTAGTTTTTTGCAATCTAATATATATTTAGTTTAGAAGTATTAGAAATGCTTATACTATCTTACTCTCAAAATGTGAACAAAAACATAAAAATATTTAATTTGAGCTTGTGTCCTTCTCGGTTTGAGGGATTTCACTGAAAGTTGCAGGTTGTTTTCTTAGCACTATGGCTTCCCAAGTACCAGCAGCAGTGATTCTGAGCCCAGAAGCAATAATAAATACCCTTAGACACCACAAGTCTTCACTCAATTCCCCAAATGGCTATTTATATGCACATATAATTTAATAAAAATAAACATTTCAAAATATTAAAGAATAGGGGCCAGAGATAGTGCTAGAGATAAGGCATCTGCCTTGCAAGTGCTAACCTAGGACAGGCGGTGGTTCGGCCCCCAATCGAACTACATGGGAATGTAGTCCCCAAAAGCCAGAGAAGATTTCTGAGTGCATAACTGGGCGTAACCCCTGAGTGTCAAACGGGTGTGGCCCAAAAAAAAAACAAAAAAAAATTAAAATATATAAAATACAGCCACATGATTGGCATGAGTTTCCTTACATTCTAAATAGATATGATAAGTAATAAAATACAATTTTGTAGAGTCATTTAAAGATTAAACACTTGCAAGATATTCTTATATCCAAGAACAAAACTAGTATAAAACAAAAATGAAGCTTTCTGTGATCATTTCCAGTATTATAATTTTCTGTAACATTTGAATGATTTGCAGAACTGTGATAGATCCCCCATGAATAGTATGGTGGCAAAATCTTTGTAGATACAAAAATAGTTTTGCTGAGGCAATGAGAAATAATATACTATCAATTTAGAAGTTGTTCATATTTTACCAAGCTGTTCATATTTCAGATGCTAAAGAATAATCTGTTTAAAACATTGTAAAACTCTCTTTTATTAATCTTATTTAACTGTTTCTGCATATTTCTTTTCATTATTTTTCAATTTGTTTAATAGCTCTGTACTGGAAAATAATATATTTATACTCAAAGATAATAATTAAACAATAAAAATAATAATAATAATTTTGTAAGAGTAATTATAATGCCATAAATTTAAATACATAAAATTATTTTTAAAAATCTATCTTAAAATATAAAATAATAGGGAAGAAAAACTCATAGAACAAAAGAGTGAATTCTATGGGAACATGAACTGTATAAATAATGAAGGTCATTTTACTAGAAATATACATGATTTTTCAGCTATTTATTTCAGCTATTTATTTGCTCTAATAGGGCCCTTAGCACAAATTCCACATTAAATGATTTCACATTTTACTATTAATATATACTGACCCTCATTTATATTAAAATCATATTAAGACAGTATTATTCAGGAATATTCTATCCAGTATGGTTTATGTTGCTTAATATGTAATAATATGCAGCATAAATATTTTCTGGCACACAATTGCTACTGTGTAAAATTATTTATATTGAAAATATGTGAAAGAATAAATATAAACAATAACCTATGGAAAGACATTTTGTAACATTTATCTTTTATGAATAATTGCACTTTCCATTTGACAATCCAGTATTTATACATATCATTCTTAAAGGATAACATGATTATACAATGAAATTTTATGGAAATATTCAAACATGGAAATCAAATCCAAAACCTTATATATCTACTTTTTTATGTTGCAATTGTTCATAGCCACTGAATATCTGAGCATCTCAAACAAGCTAGAATCCAAAAGAGACTATATCTAACTCAGGAATCCACATACATTACTAGTAAGCAATTTTAAAACAAATTTAGATTATGATTTTTTCCTTTCTTTTTCTTTAGCTCTGGATGTCAGGGGTGCTCACATTTGATTCCCAAACTATAGATGACCCATTAACCCCTCTCTAGAAGTGATGCTGCAATACAGATCAGGAGATGCCCTGAGTACACCCAAAAACATAATAGTTAATAATATTTCCTCCAAATAAGTATCCATTAAGCAGGTGCATAATTACTTGACAGTATTGAATACGTGTTTTATTTTGTGCTTTTTTCCATTCTTTGTGTTTCCTCTTTGATTAGTTTAATATATTTATTAAAATTCACTAATTCACTGATTTCAAATTCACTAATTATATTTTTGCATTTGCTACACTACTGTTCAAGCTACCGATGATTTTTTAAATAAAAACTTAATTCACACATGAAGGATAACTTTGTGTATAATTATTAAGTATATATGTTAATAGATTATGTTTAGAACATAGCCATGTAACCAAATCAATTAAAAAGTTATATAATATATCCATTATCTTCAAATATTCCCTTATGCTAATAGTCTTCTTCCTTTTACATTTCAGAAAGATTATTTGTATGACATGTACCATTATATACCAATTTATCTCCTATTTATTTTACCTAAAATAAATCCAAAATACTCCTGTTATAGTCTAATTTTAACAAACCCATGCTTTTAAATATTTCCCATGATGCCATTTGTATTTCAATTCTCCATTCCTGAGTAATATTCATTTATTCATTACCACAATTAATTAATTTTCATACTTTTATTTTATTTTTGTTGTTTCCAGTACTGGTCTATTAAAAATAAACTAGGAATTGATCAAATGTACAGATTTTACGGCAAAATATTAGAAATTTAATAGCTATATAATTCATTAAAAATCTACAAAATTATCAAGTTACTGGAGTTAGAGCAATAGTATGATGGTAGATTGTTTACCTTGACATTAGCTTTTAGGGGTTCAATCTCCTGCAACATATATGTTTCCATGAGCCTACCATGGTCCCATGGTCCCATGGTCCCATGAGCTCTGAGTACAGACACTGGAGTCAGTCATGAGTACTTCCAGTTGTGTACCAAGAAACTAAACAAACATTTGAACTATGTAATTTTGTCAAGCTTCTTCCTATCATAAGAGCTTTGTTTTGAGTAGGGATCGGTAGAGTGGATATCTTGATCATATTGGGTCAGAAAATATGCGTTTAAGGGTAAACCCTAAATTGACTGTGCTCAGAACTTACAACTGGCAGTTCTAGAGACTATATATATATATATGATATAAAGCTTTTCAGCTGCTTGGAAAGTATGCACCTTACATGTTTACATGAACTACTACCAAAGGATTTCAATAGCTCTATTTTATTGCCAATTTTTGATACTGTGGATATTTTTCTAGTTAAAAAATAGTCTATTTTTAGTAATATTTGGAAATCAAATTTTAATTTGTAATTTAACTCTATTTTTTATTTTTAAGTATTATTGCAAGGAAAAGATTTTGTTGACCATACAGGTTTCTATTTTTATTTTAAATTTTGTACATATTAAAATTATTTTCCCTTAATAAATTTAATAATTACTTTATGTATTTTATTGCTTTATTTCAGAACTGTGGTTACAAAAATTGTTCACTGTTGAGTTTATTGTTTCTAAAAGTATTTTTGTGATATTATTAGGATTTTTTATATACAGTATCAGGTCATGTGCAAAAAACAAGAGTTTCACTTTCTCCTTTCCTATATGGATACCCTTGATGTCTTTTTCTTGCCTAATTGTTACAGAAAGTACTTCCAATGCTATATTAAATAGAAATGTGAAGAGACACTGCCTTGTGCCAGATATTAGTGGAAAGGGTTTTAATTTTTCCCCATTGAATATAATGTTTGTAATGTGTTTGTGATAAATGGCCTTGACACTACTGGGGAAAATTCTTTCAATTCTCATCTTATTGATTTTTTTTTTTTTTTGGCTTTTGGATCACACCCGGCTACTCTCAGGGGTTACTCAGGGGTTAGCTCTGTGCTCAATAATCGCTCCTGGCAGGCACGAGGGACCATATAGGATGCCAGGATTCGAAACACCATCAGTCTGGATAGGCTGTGTATAATGCAAATGCCCTACTGCTATGCTATCTCTCCGGCCCTATTATAGAGAGTTTTTAACATGAATGAGCGCTGTGTTTTTTCAAATTATTTCTCAGTCTATTGATGTCATCAGGTGGTTTTATTTTTTATTTTATTGACATGTTGTATTATATTGATTGAATTGTCAAGCCATCATTGCATAACTGGTATTAACCTTTCTAGTTCAAGGTGTATAAGCTTCTTGATGAGTTGTTGAATTCTGTTTGTCAGAATTTTGTTGAGGATCTTTGTACCTGTATTTATCAAGTATATGGGTCTATAATTTTTGTGTCATTTTCTGTCTTTGGTAGCAGAGTGATGTTGGCTTCATAGAATCTATTTGGGGATAATTCTATTACTTTAGTTTCCTGGAAGATTTTGAAGGGGATTGGCAGTAGATCCTTTTTAATGGTTTGAAGAATTGCACTAGTGAATCCATTTGGGCCTTGGTTTTTGTTTGAGGGAGTCTTTTGATTTTCCTTTAAATTTCCTCAATAACAAATATGTTCAGTTATTTAAATTATTTTGGTTTTGGAAGTTGTTAGAGTCCAAATGTATCCATTTCTTCTAGGTTCTCTGTTTTTGTAGCATAGAGGTTATCAAAGTAGTTTCTTTTTACACTTTGAATTTCTGTAGAGTCTGTACTGACCTCCCTCTTTTCATTTATAATTCTGCTTATTAAGTTTCTCTGTCTCCCTTTCTTTGTGAGATTTTATATTGGTTTATCAATAGTGCTTATTTTTTTCAAAGAGCTAGCTCTTGCTCATTGATCTTGTGGATTGCTTTATGGCTGTAAATTTTTTTAATTTTTGCTCTAATTTTTTGTTCTTGTTCTGTTTTTGGGTCACACCTAGTGGTACTTAGGGGTTACTTCTAGCTCTGCGTTTAGAAGGCATTCTTAGCAGAATTGGGGGACCGTATGGGATGCCAGTATTCTAACCAGGGTCTGTCCTGTGTTGGCTGTGTGCAAGGCAAACACCATATTGCTGTGCTATCACTCTGGCTTCTCTGCTCTAATTTTTATTATTTCCTTCTATCTTCTTAGTTTCAGCTCATTTTAAAGTCATTTTTCAATTTTCTTAGGTGTGCCATTAAATTATTTATGTAGGCCTTTTCTTCCTTTGTGATGAATGCTTTTAAAATACAAATTTCCTTAATACTACATTTTTGTGTGCTACAAATTCTGATAATTTATGTTTTCATTATAATTTGTTTTCTAAATCTTTCATTTCTTCTTTGATTTTATCTCTGATTAACTGGTTGTTCAGCAGTGAACTGTATAACTTCGGTTTTTTAAAGTTATTTCTCCATGCCTACTCTAATTTGCCTCCATATTCAGTCTTTCTAAGGAGAAAGCAAAATAAATTTCTATTTTATTTATTTTAGGGATGTATGTTTTATGACCCAGTATGTGGTATTTCCTGGATACTGTCACATGTGCCTTAGAAAAGAATGTTTTTTTTTAGTTTTCTGGATAAGAAGTGATATATATATATATGTGTATATACATATGTGTACTAAGCCAGTCTTTTCTATTTCTTCCTTCAGAAACAGTATATCTTTGTTAAATTTCATCCAGATTGATCTAACAAGGGTGACACAGTAGTATTGAAATCTACCATAATTATTCTGTTACTACTGAAGTCTTTCTTCAAGTATATCAACAGCTGTTTTAAGTATTTTGCAGCCCCATCATTGGACACATATATGTTTAAAGGTGTGATTTCTTCTTGGTGAACCCATCCCTTTATTAGCATGAAATGCTCATCTCTGTCTCTTATAATCTTTTAAGCCTAACGTCTCTATCCTTTGATGTAAGTTTGGCTACCCTAGCCTTTTTAAGGGAGTTGTTTTCTTGAATGATTATTCACCAGTCTTCTACTTTTAATCTGTAATTGCTCAGACTGTTAAGATGTGCTTCTTGCAGGCAGAAAAATACCTGATTCCATTTTCTTAAACATTATGCCTCTTTTTGCCTCTTAACTGGGACATTTCATCTACTCATATTGAGAGTGATGAATGTCATAGAATTTGGTGCCATCCTTTTGTACAAGTTGTGTATGCTTGCTGGGTTTGCCTGGTTTTTAAAGTAGACTTTTAAGTTAGGTTTTGAGAATGTTGAGCTGTTGTTTATCTATGAAGATGCGTAACCTTATTTAAAATCTGAATGTAAGCCTGAATTGTTAAATATTTTGATGAAGCATTCATTTAGTTGAGCTTTGTCACTATATCCCACTACCTACTTCAGGCCTTGAAAGTTGCTTATGATAAATCTATTAATCTTATGGATGCTTCTTTGTATGCAATTTATTTATTGAACTTGCTACCTTCAGTATCCTATCCCTATCTGTCATAGCCAACATTATGACTATGATGTGCAATAAGGTGCTTTTCTTTGGATTCATTTTGTCTAATACACTATGGGTGTCCAGGATGTGGTTGCATGCAATTATAATCGCTGGTTACTTCTCTGCAATTATGTCTTTGACTGATGATATTTCATAGAAATTTTCTTCCTGGGTCTCTGGAACTACTATGTTTCTCATATTTTTTGTTGAATTTATCCCAGACTTCTGTTTTCATTTATTCACATTCTTTGGGGATATTTTTCATTGTCTGGTCATTTATTTTAAGGTTCTTTTCCAACCTCTTCTGTTGTATGGAGTTGTCATGCAACTCATATTCCAGCTCACTGATTCTGTCCTCAACTGCTATTACTCTGATTGTGAGACCTTCCAATAAGTTCCTCGTTTCTCCTACCAAGTTTACAAGCACTGTTCTTTCAATTTGAATTTTTCTCATTTCTGCAGTGTGGTGTTTTCTATGTGCTGTTCTAGGGTTCATTAACTTGGAGAATTGTGTGACCATGGAGTAAAGTGGAGGGGCTCTGCTCCTCTGTCTCTGTTCCTCAGGGTGTAACACTTCACCTGTACAACAACTTGCTCAGGACTGGGAAGCTATATTTTATCCCTGTTCTACTCTTTCAGGACAGGGACAGCTCATCAGGGCAGAGATGGGGTTTCAGGCTTAATGATTTTAATTGATAGAAATTATTCATGTCCAAAGTTTATAATTGTGTAGCCATAAACATACTATTTATATGAAATATACCTTGCATATATTTTCTACCTATTACGTTCTTGCACTAAAAATGTTAAAGAATCGTTGGTGGTTAAATTTTTAAATTTTACAGTGCTAGTCAAGTTTTATTATGTTTATATTTAATATTTTATTAAAAGTGTTTTTCACAAGACAGTTTTCACAGGCATCAAATACTGAAGCACCGTTCCTACCATCAATATGGCTTTTTCCTTGATCGGTGTTCCCAAGTTCCCATCCACATATAATCTCCCCCATGCAGGCAAAAACCGTATTATCTCCAATTGTATATTACAACACAAAGGTGAATAAAAGTATAAAAACTTATATCAATAAGGCTGAATTTTAATAGTTATTATATCTATTGATGGTAATCTTATGTTAATTGTATAAGAATTCAGTGAGATGTGGTTAGTGCAAGCAGAGTTTCTTTGATTCTGTTAATGCTCACTTAACTTGGTGCTTGGTGATCTTCTGAGCACCTTTTCTTCAGATTGTCTGTGATCATAGTGGATTGAAACTACTTTGAAATTTTGAAGTTCCGTTCAGCTGTTTGCAGCCAGACAGTTTAGAATGTGTAGATTTAGAACAATTTGGGTGACTTGGCAGTTTGACAAGGATACATTATGAAGCTGGTACTTTATCAGTCACAAAGTGTTGGCTAGGGACTTCTGTGCCTTCAGACAGAAAGAGGAAGCTACTCACCCCCATTTGTAGAAGACTTCAAAGTTTCCAGGCAGGAACCAATATGCCAGGAATAAGTTGGTGACTAGCTTTTTCTAAAAAAGGCTTAATCATGGAATTGTACCACTTTTCTGTAGAGAAGATGAAAGGTATGGGTTGGGGTTGAGTTTTCAGATAAGGGGTGTATGGGGCCAGAGAGGGAGCTTGTCCCATTCTCATTCTCAGAATAACCCAGTGTTTTTATTCCACAGAGGTCCTACCTGAAATATTTAGCTGCTTATCATATTTACTAAGCTTAGGTGTAGAAAGCAACCACTTATATTGGGGATTATTAAGTATGATGGTAGGCAACTTACCTTCAAGAAGAAGAGTTGTCAAAGTGGAATTCCAGTTTTTGCACCTGTTCTGGCTGCGCCAGAGTTTATTTTGAAAAAATAAACCTGAATAATTTAGACCCAGCATATGATACATTATGAGGTAGATCCCTCTTACAGTGCTCACTAGCACATTGCGTACTACTCTAAATGTGAACATTTTGATTGTTACAAAATACTCCATGCACAATTTACTCCCAGAAACCTTTCTTCAGCAAAGTTTACCCTCACTAATAACTATTTACCTAGCTAGAAATTGGAAAACTTTTCCCCAAACCTGATTTGCCAGTCTCATATTTTTTAAATCTCTCTGACAACATGAGCCACTTCTTTACCTGCAACCTATTGACAAATTTACTTACAGTAGCTTTATTTGCTAAACAACTGGTGAAACAAATCAAGGAAAAAATGAAGTTTGTTTTATCTAGTTATTTTGTCAGAATTCTTTAAGAACTGTAACCATCCTACAGACAATGATCTGAATTGGACAAACTAGTTTGCCTGGAGCCTAGAGTTGATCTTATGCCAGGAAACCTCAGGGGTAGGGTCTCCTTGTGTTTAGGCCAAGGCTTTTCCTTTCCATGTCCCTCATATTTTGGTGGCCCTATGCAAACAATAATTGCCACTCTAACACCGTTTTTACTGTGCTCCTTTGACACTAATCTTTAAGAAAAACAACCCACTTAATTAAACTTTTGAGATTAACTTAAACTAATATGCATATGCATGGAAATGTAAAAAAGTACGTTGCCTTCAATGTTTAAGAAATTACATAAGTTTTACGTCTTTAGATTGCTTTGTGTGCTGCTAAGAAATATTATGTACTACAATCTGGGGACTTGAGGGACAAAGTAATTGTACATGAGTTCTGTTTTATTTTTCTTAATGTTCTTTGGTTTAAAATTCAAAGTTAAGATATCAGCAATGGGATTACTGAGAATTCTGTTTATGAGTGATTGTCCTTCCACTGTAACTTTACCTTGTCCTCTTACTTTGCATCTTTGTGCTCATAATTAAAAATAAAAAATTAATTTAAAAATATAACCATCTATTATATGGTAACTGTAGAATTTCTTACATATATCTACCATATATTTAGTATATATTGTACATATATTTCTATAATATCTTTATATTAGGTGATATATTAGGTGTAAATGTTTCTATTAGGTGTTTATAATAGATAAACATATATAACATATGGAAATGGTAGATATTTAACAATTATTAGAGCTAGAATATTCCATTTGAATTTGTTATCAATATGAAAAACAGTTTAGTGTTAAAAAGAGGTAAAGTTATATGCATAATTTCCTTTCAGTACAGTATTGAAAACCACAGTGTCTAAATTAAAAAAAATTGAAAGATGTTTACTATAGAGGTAAACTCACAAGTTGAGAAAGAAACTGGGGACCTTGTTTGATGCAAGTGGATAGTGAAAAACTGAGTACTGCTTTAATAAAACTCAACCATGAATAAGTGTAATTTTGTAGTTTTTGGTAGTTCAAATATTTTTAAAAAGAAATAAATATAGTACAAAGGTTGATTTATTATTTCAAAGGTACTTAGATTCTACTTTTATAATTATATAAAGACATTATAGGTTATTATTTTGTAACAGTATCTTATTTACCTTGTATCAGAATTAGAAAATTCAGAATAAAGCAAAAACTTCTCAGTGAACTAGAACTTGAACATACAATTAAATTTAGTGCAGCATAATTTTTGATCCATTTAAATATATAACCACGTGATATTTTTACTCAGATATAGTTTTAGCTTGAAATAATAATGACATTATGTTCATTAGAAGTTGAATTTAAGCAGGACATGCACACTGGTTAAGAGATGGGTGTTGGACATTGTATTAATATGTCTAAAATTCAATCATGAACAACTTTGCAATTGTGGAAAAAGAAAAGCAAGCTGTGTTATGAACTACAACCACAGTGCTTAGATAAAGTCATTAAAAAAGAAAACAAAGAAAATATTGAATTTAGGCTACTTAACTTTTATAGCAGTGCTAGCATGGTCATTATCTGTAATAATAATTGGTTACTGACAATAGACATGTAAAATTTTTATACAAAAATGTGCACATCTCAGTATATATTATCTTAGCCACAAAATTAGGATTCAGTAAAATGAGCAACTGAAACACCAAATACAAACATAGCTGCAACCATGGTGCTTAAAAAAAAGATATTAAAGAACAACAAAAATAAATAATAAATAAATAAATAAGGAAACCTTTAAAAATGTGCAACTGAAAGTTTAAGCTTATTTTTTTAAAGGACAGAGTGTAGCAATCTAATGAAATACATAAAATTTGGTGTAAGATCAGCCTCTTCAAGGAGTAAAGGATTTGAACAACCTAAAAAATTTACCAATATTCTAATATAGGAAATATTATTTAGAATGTCAATTTACATGTAAACTACTGATTTAAAAAGTACCTTGATAAAAAAGTGTATTTTAATATGTAAATTTGTTACTGTAAATGCATGTAAATGTTGGACAAAGAAGATATGGCAAATGTAAGATTTTATTTCTGTTTTATTATAAAACTTAAAAGACCACAGGTTTTATTCACTTGCATGAGCAATTTAAGTATTCAGTGAATTGGTTATAGTTTGGGTTTCTCATAGCCTGCCAAACTTTTTCAGAACAGGCAAAAATACATCTATTTTGTCTGTAATTATGCAAAGCATTTTAAAGTGCCTGTACATGCACCATAAAGAAAAAGTGAAAGAGAGATATATAATTCAGTTGAAGACTTAATTGGGAGCTCAATTCTATCAGACATTTAATATTGCATTTTATTCTCATACATTATTCTTTCCTAATAGAAAATAATGAATGCCAATTGTAGATAATTATGGATAGCTACTTAAGGAGCTGAGCCTTGCCTCTACACTTAACTGTATCTTTGTTTGGAGTTTAATATTATATTATAATTATTGTTTTTATTTGCCCGGTTTTCATAGATTTTTTTTTTAACTTCTAAGGCAGGTTTCTGGGTTTGCATTAGCTTGCTTGTGATTTCTATTTTTTTTATTTCTAATCCTATTCTATAAATTGCACTATTCTTTTTGGTGACTTTAACTTATTTTTATTTTATTGATGCAAAACAGACTTTGAGATTCCATTTTTGATGACTTTAAAAAAGATATTTGGAGCAGAGACAGAAATAATGTATTTTTTCATATGCCGAAGGCTAAGATAGTCTAACTTATAAGCTAAGTAAAACAACTCAGGTGGGTTGTGAATGCTATTGAGTAGGCTTTGTTTATATATACATAATTTTCTTTTCTATGCTTTGCACATTATTATAAGATTATTGTGAATACTATGCCTAATATCCCTGAAATGATCCAAAATGCACTGAATTTAATCATGTATAATAATCATCTGCATTATCTAATATGCTTTATCAAGTTTGTATATATTTAATCTGCAGAAGAATTTAGAAATACTATTTTATCAATAAATATGGAACCGTAAATTCATATAAAAATATCAGATGAAAGATATGAAAGATGACTAGATTCATGTTTCCATTAGCCTTTAACATGACAGCAGGATTTGTAAAATGCGCAACTCTATTTCTGTCATAATTATTTTTGTATATATTTATATCTTATGAAGTACAGTCACTTAAAATTATTTGGATAAGTATATTTAAAATTTAATAAATCACACAGTTGCTCTCTCATTAGTATCCCATATCACTTAGAAATGAAATCAATGATAATTCTTAAATTGAAACCCTGCCTTTCAAACATGTTGTGATATGCCAAAAAACAAATAGGTTCTTATTTTTATTCATGGGATTCTGTGGCCAGTAACTGACAGGAAAAGAAGGTGTCAAAATCAATCAAGTCAGAGATATATACTCAATGGAAGAATATGGACACCTGATCCACTTAGCTCCACATATCTTTGTGTTTGGTGAAATAGTATACAGGACACTGACAGAACTTTACAAGAAATAAACATCTAATCCCATCAAAAAATGGGGAGAAGAAATGAACAGACACTTTGATAAAAAAAA